>BROG01000225.1:310000-562500 GCA_030159075.1 Atrina japonica | reverse complement strand
CTCCTGGCATAACCTTTAGGTACAACATTAACTATATCCTCCCTTAAACTCCTATTGCGCTTTGTGTACAGAAATATATAGTGGTGGATCATGGGGGATGTTGATTATATAACAGTAGAATTAACCTCCTGCCAGGAAAACATATATGCAGCACTTCTTGATAGATTGATAAATGCATGTTTTGGGGGTGATGAAATAGAGAACACTTGCAAGCAGAAAATATGTGTAGCACTATCTGATGGATACTTGTAACAGAGGAGACAGAAAGAGGGTGTCCGGATGGTATTCCATATGTAGCCATTACCACAATGTAGTACATATGGTACTTGATCTATACTGTGGTTCTACATTACACATTAAATGATAAATATGATTTAGGGAACCAACATCTCATGATAATGTCATTGGCATAAACTTTTTACTTTGCTATTTGGTGTCTTTCTCTCTCTCTCTCTCTCTAGGGGTAAAAGTACATTTTTTTAGTTTACAGTAAATAATCCCATTTAACATTAAGTTCATCTTATGGTTGTTTCACTGTATACACATGGTTTTGAGTTGTTGTTTTATCAGCTTAATGTAATTCAGGGCTCTATGCCAAGGTTTAGTATAATGACAGGCCATGCTATTTTGACTTTTTATTTAGTGCAGAAGTAAAATTAGATTCTTATTTAAGCCTCTTTTATTTCCTTGCAATTCAATAAGATATGCATCTTCTAAGTACCTTACCAAACTAATTACACTCTCTCTGCCTCTGTCTCTCTCTGTCTCTGTCTCTCTTTCTCTATCTGTCTCTCTCTCTGTCTCTCTCTCTCTCTCTGTCTCTCTCTCTCTCTCTCTCTCTCTCTCTCTCTCTCTCTCTCTCTCTCTCTCTCTCTCTCTCTCTCTCTCTCTCTCTCTCTCTCTCTGTCCATCTGTCTTTCTCTCTTGCTGGCTCTCTCTGTACATCTCTCTTTCTTTTCTCTCTCTCTCTCTCTCTCTCACACACAATGATTTCTCATTTATATATAATTTAATCGTCAATTGATGTATTGGCTCAGCTGGTGAAGTTTTCTTTACTCATTTGTAGGTAAGTGCAATTGCCAAGGACAAGGTCAATGAGTACACCTTTACTTTTTATTTATAGTGCAGAAATAAAATTAGATTCTTATATTTAAGCCTCTTTTATTTCCTTGCAATTCAATAAGATATGCAATTAATTAAAATAATGCACCAAACTAAGCAAGGATAAAAGGTCAGTTCTTTCACCATTAACAGGTCATCAGGTAGAATTTCTGGATTTGTCTCTTAAGTTTGAAAGTGTCACTGAATTTAACTTTTGTAGCCATGCAGCAATTTCAAGATGACTTCGGAAGAAATTCCAATAAATAATAAATAAGTTAGGTTGGGTGTGTAACTAATGATTCAAGATCATTGACAAGTCATACATTGACATGTTCAAATTGTTTTTGGTTTTCTTGCACTATACATTTAAGTCAGATCTTCACAATCATTCTTGCATGTAAATACTAGCATCTCTAGCATAATGCCAACAATTTTATGAAAGGACTTAGAAATGCGGATATGATGATACAATAAAACCTGTGTTTAGAGGACAGTTGCTGGACTTATAAAATTGTCCGTTATAAAGAGGTGTTTGCAATGAAGTTGATCATAGGAAAGACGTCAGCTAATTCAAGGTTAAAAATACAGAAAATATGCATATTTGGGCCGACAACTTTGTCCATTGTCTGGATAAGGGAGGTGTCCATTTATTTTAAACAGATGCTAGTAGTCTTATAGAGCATGTAAATCGGGACTTACACAAATTGTCCATTATCCCAGGGTGTAAATTTGTTGACTTCTGGGTTACCTGGTGCCACATCACATTTGTATTCATTTCACCTTTTTTTAATTGCACACATGCCTGCTTTATTTTGTTTGAATGGTGTTTTACACCACATATGAGAATTTTTCAGTTATATGGTAGCAGCCAGTTTTTAATGGTGGAGGAAAGAATCTAGTTACAATGTACCCGGGGAGAAACAGTCTTGCACAAGTAAACTGGAAAACTTTCTCACAAAACCAACTTTGGTTTCAGTGGGGCTCGCACCTATTCAACCTATACTGATGAGGGTTGAGAGATTTCATGTTTTAAAGCATGATGCTCTAACCACACAGCCATTGAGGCCTGCATACATACTGTAAATTTGTTATTAAATATTGCTCTTGGTGAACTTTTTATACTAGTACTTCCTCAAATGCATTTTGTAGTACATAACATTGAACTTACAATACTGTAGTTTTGATTGATTGATTGATTGATATCTTGCTTAAAATTTTCGTTGACCTTGAAAGTTAGATCATATTGAAATAGCAGTATTGGCACTTTCTGACTAGTGGTAAATTGTTTAAATGTCATGTTTTAGTGGTGTTTACATGTGATATTCACTCCAAACTGAGTGATGTGACTGTGTTTTTTTCACGTATCTATTGTGATGCTCAGCAACTAATTACAGGTCTCACCATTGTAACAGCATCTACCTACTGAAAGTTGGCCAGATATCCCTTTACTCTAAATCAAGTACATTTATGTTATGTAGACTTTATCTGAACATTGTCTGCAAACTAGAAACACATGTTGAACACTATGTTGCATATTTCTAAGTGAGCTGGTTGTTTTGTTGTAATTCACTATCTTTCATCTTTATATACAGATAGTTACTGATGTATTGTACAGTAGATCCTTTGTTATCCTGACCTTGGGAAATTAGTGCTCTCTACTTTTCCTGACTTGCAATTTAGATCTACTTCAGTTATGGTTGTGCAGCTTCATTTCCTTTTAGTTTCTCTTACTTTTGATGTCTTATTTTTTACCCAATATTCAAGATCTTGTTGACCCACATAAAACCTTTACCACTATCGAGGGAATAAGTTGAATTCTTCATGTATATTAACTGGTGCAGTGAAACCTGATTTACATGTAATAGACCACCTCATCTGTCTCTGAAATGTGGTCTTTCAAGACAGGTGGTCTCTCAAAAGAGGTTTTATTTAAAGATTTATTTAATCAAGTGATTTTCAGAATGTGGTCTCGGAAGACAGGTGGTTTTTCATGAGAGTGGTCTCTCAAGACAGGTTCCACTGTTGTTTCATGTAATTGTTAACTTTCTTTCAATCATGCAACAGTGCAAGATGCAATATCCTCTTCACTTGGGGGCACGTAGCATCTGAATTTAGTTCATAGTTATAATGAAAAAGTAGTCCTTTTACAAAAGTTGTGAACTGTATGATCCCTGAGGCATTGGTATTGTAAACAGTGTGGCAGCAAAGGTGATTGGTAAGTCCCTTTGGCCCCTCGTTATCAGTCCCTGAAAAACAATGGACTCCTTTGTATATCAATGATTTAGCCTAGTCTAAATTTGTCTTTAACTTTAAGAGTAAATGAGTTAAGAATGCATTATGACTAATGATAAGACAGAACTCTGCAAGACAAACCCTGGCCTACTTCTTTTGTACTGTATATTGAATGGTGCACATTACTGATGTGGTCCTCACTCTGTATCTACATTGGTGTATTTAATACAGGTTTTAATAATGTACAGTAGTTCTGTTAGAATATATCCCAGAGAGTATTAAAAACATGCATTTCATCACCAGTAATGACTCGCTTCTCAGTAATTTGCTTATCTTATACATAGTATTATTGATAATGAAGTCTACTCAGGACTAGGGACATTATCTGTGTTTCTTTTTCATTTTTTTTTTCCATTTTACTACAATAAAAAAAGAGATGTACACAGGCATAAACATTCTTAAATTCATTCCTATACATTTTGTGAAAATTGCTTGAGGAATCCAGTTTGGCAGTTATTCACTTGCAGTTGATAAAACCAGCCTTACTGTTTGTATATGAATACCACACTGGACCTGACCTTATTTTCACAAAATAATATTTTGTATACCTGTGTATAGCTGATATTTGTTACTGTACATCAAGTACAAATGTACAAGTAATACAAGTAGAAAAAATTGAAATAATTCTTTTGGTAAACACAGCTAATGTCCCTTTAACACTTCCTGTAACCATGGCCATCTCAACTTTGAATTCTTGAATTCTGACCATTTATTGGCATATATCTTAATCAGGATTTTTGGAATGGGGCCTGAGCCTTTTTAATTAGTATTTTTGCAACATTTTATTGAAATTGGGAAATCTAAAAATACACAGCTGTTTGAAAATACAAGAATCTCTTTAAATTCATTGTCATTTGAGTTTAGTTGGGAAATTTGGCCTGCAAATTGGGGGAATTGCATTTTTTCACACACATCAAATTGGGAAAAAATTGATGCATAAATTGCATTGGGAATGGGGCTGAATTTTGTTTGTTCCAGAATGTTATCCTTAGAGATCAGTTTGTTATACAATTAGGTGTTAGCACCACCAAAATTCTTCTGATATCTATGACAAGAGTTTTCTATAAGAGAATGTTAAAACTGAGAATCTCAAATCTCATAAAAGGATACATCCGTTATCATTGTACATTTTGTAAATATGTTATGATAAATCAGGTGACAATTGCCAACATACGGACCTCTGAAAATTGAGAGGTGGGATCAGGTGTATACATGCAGATGCCCAAGATGCTTATCATGGTGAATATGTTGGTTTACATCTTAGACTTTGTTACAAAATGTAATGAAATATATATACATATAATTGTAATAGTATTGAAATCCAGAGTTCAAATATGTCTATGTTTGTTTATTATTGTTTAACGTCCCACTCAAGAATCTATCACTCACATGGAGAAGTCACCAATGCCGGTGAAGGGCTTCATATTTTGGTCTATGGTAGGCATTTACGGCCATAGAGCAGTGAGGGTTCTTTAACGTACCAACACCTACTGTGACACGGAACCTCGCTACCAACTAAGCCAGGTCGTTTGTTTAAGTATGTATACCTTGGACACATATTATTATGTATTATTAAGGCACAGTTAGGAATTGATTTGATACCTGTCATTTACCTCAATATTACACCTAATCTGATTTTGAATTTTCCCCAGTTACAAATGTATGCTGGCAGTATGAAATCTAATCTGCAGTAAGACTTCTCAAGTATTCATTTAGATTTCTTATCCCTGTATTGTTATGTACAATTATAACTCTACATGTCACTCTGAATTATGTTCAATGCCAAAGTAAACGAAAGTAGTCTGTGCTATTACATACATTATGTCACATTTGCTTTTTCACAACATCTATATGTTGGTGCAATGAGTTACACAACGTTATGTTAACCAATAAACACTTGTGTACATGTACATGTACATATGAATTTTTACACGTGTACACAGATTTACATTGGAACCTCACCTAAAGACCTCATCACTTAGGAAACCACCTCACAAATAAGACCATAAAAAGTCTCATATATATATATATATATATAAAGCACAAATATCACTACAGCATTGAACATTTACTATGGACTTTGGATATACAGTGGAATCTCATTATATCAAAATGGATTGAGTCGAAATTCTGGTTATGTTAAAGTCAAACAGATGATCTTGATTATTTTACTATATATTTATACTACTTTTATTCCGGATATCTCGAAATTTCGCTCATCTCAAAGTATTTTTCTAGTCCAAAGTTTCGAAATATGACAGAATTGTCACTTGTTATCTCGAAGTTACCATCTGCAATTGAAAGTTCACATTTTGTACAAAAAAAATAATTCTTAAAATAACTTGCTTACCTGCAAAACATGGAACAATCAACTTCCGTTAAGGAGCTAAAATGAAAGCGTAATTAATAACTGCCTAAATCCAATTTGAATTTAAGCAATACCCCGAGTCGGTCGAATCGTTGTCCAATAAGAAAATAAAGAAATTTGTGAATTGAAAATTTTTGGTTATATCACATGTTATTTGGTTATCTCCAATTATTATGCATATCTCGAAGTAAAGGGGACAGTCCCGTGAATTTCGAGATAGGAAGCTTGCACTTTATATGTATTTCACATGCTGTTTAGTTGTTGAATTTCACAGGGACAAAATTTTGCATCTTTCTGTTAGGAACATATTTGTGGGTATTATATTTCATATATCACTATTTCCAGAAAAAGAATGGTAATGGGATGGAATTACTTATTTTCAAAATTCATAAGATATAATATTTCAAAAGGTATCAATTTTGAAGTACACGGGAACCTGCCCTGAGAGACCACCCTCTCTGCCACTAAAATGTTGTCTCCCACAGACAGGTGGTCTCTCAAAAGAGGATTTATTTGCAGAGATATTTAACTGAATGATTTTCACATTGTGATCTCAAAAAGATGTAAAACATTTGTTAAGGCTTCAGCTGTAAATTTGGTAGCTTTGAGCCCAGGTGGTTTCATATATGATAGGAATATACAGTAGAATCTTGTAATCTCAAAATTCATGGAGGTGTCGACCTGGCTCAGTTGGTAGCGCATTCAACTCTTAATCGTGATTTGAGTCCAGCCAACGGACCTTTGGATGAAACAGTAAAATCTGAGGTCCCATGTCACAGTAGGTGCCGTCACGTTAAATAACCCTCACTGCTCAATGGCCGTAAGTGCTAAGCATAGGCCAAAATTGGAAGCCCTTCACCGGCAATTGGTGACATCACCATATGAGTGAAAGATTTTTGAGTGGGATGTTAAACAACAATAAACAAACAAACATCGGAATTCTTTTAAACACCCTTTTTATTTTGAGATATCAAGAATTTGAGAAGACCAAAATTTCGATTGCTGTTTTTATCTACATTTGTATCCTTTAAAGAATGAAGACTGGTCAGTCAATTATAATAGAGCCGGATATTTGAGTTATCCTAGTTCGACATAAAAAGATTCTTTTGTATTTGGTACCGTCAACAAAAGGAATGTTAGGATTTAGCTGATATTTCTTTTTTTATTAAATTTGCTCAAACACTAGGCCCACACCTAATGAGTCGCCATTGGTTTTAGAATTATTTTTCTAGAGAGTGATTCTCATATATGGGATTCTCTTCAATTTCTCACTAGCTGTTAGATCAAGTAAATGATTCGCAAATATGGCAGACTTAGATGGAGAAAACATAAATGTCATTTATCTCCTCGATCAGTTTTCAATTAATGGATGAAGTAGGTTTCCAAAACACATTACTTGAAAAGATATACGAAATTTAACAAATTGATCAAGCACAGACCAACAGAACATAGGACTATGGATCTCTAAGGAGTAATTTCCTATCCTTCTTACGTTTTTACTGAAACAATACCTATTTGTAGTTTATTGATTTCAGTAAACATTTGTTGTAAAATGGTCTCTTTGAAACAGAATTATTGCCAATACCAAGAAATTATGTTGCTGTTTCTTGTTGATTACTTGGTACAAATCATGTCAGAACTGCAGCTGAGAGACTTGGCAGAAATAAAATGAGAATATTGTGTGCCTTACGTCTAGCTACTTTAGTGTTGCCATATTTGTACAATAAGATCTTGATCTTGTTCGACTGTTGTTCTACCATTTCCATATGTAGCAAGCAAAGAACAGAACATTTTCTAACTAGGTTATAGCTTCAAGGAAAATAAGTTGTAAGTTCATATTGCCAATCATCAGAAATAATAAAATTTCTGGAATTTCAGACCACATAGCAATAATGAAATATACATGAAATTTTTTATGTTCATTTCATTGATTATTTTGATATTTGGTAATAACTCACTTGCATGTTGGCAGCATACACAAATAAAATATTTATATGCTTCTCATAATGCTAGTCTTGACAGAAGGGGAATTCATTAAATCTCAATCTCTCTCCCTCCTCCCCCTCTCTCTCTCTCTCTCTCTGTCTCTCTCTCTCTCTCTCTCTCTCTCTCTCTCTCTCTCTCTCTCTCTCTCTCTCTCTCTCTCTCTCTCTCTCTCTCTCTCTCTCTCTCTCTCTCTCTCTCTCTCTCTCTCTCTCTCTCTCTCTCTCTCTCTCTCTCTCTCTCTATATATATATAGATAGATAGATAGATAGATAGATAGATAGATATATATAGATAGATGCATATATGTATATAGATAGATAAACAGACAGAGATGACATTTTCATTCTCTCACATTTTGACAATATGCTATTTCTTGGCATCATAGATATTTCATCATTTTTTAGCAAACAGGTACTTTCAGTGTTTTGTTCAGCAATACACAGATCTTCGTGTGTCACCATTAAGGGTCACCAAACAGTACATATATACAAGATTTACCCAATAATATTTGGTATTAAATAACAGCGTCTTGAATAGGAGAACAAACTTTTAAGAATATCTCCTGCTTCACTATGTAATTTAAATGCCTATTATTGGGGAGCTTTATATCAGAATGTATTATTTGGTTATGTATTATTTATTTCTCATTTTGTAAATAGTAATTTGGGCTTGAGGAATGGTGTAAACTCAGTGTTATTATATTACAGCCATTTTATATTATATATATATCAACACCTCATTAGTATCTCTTCATGTTGGAACAAGTTTGAGATCTGGGTTCAGATTTATAATGCAATATTCTATAGTTAACAGTTTATCTCTCACATTTTGTCAACAATTTTTGTGATTTATTCTAATTGATTGTTTCAGGTGTTATACAGGTGAAATATAAGCTACAGATTATTATTTCTGTTTTGTGCATTTGTAAATGTATGTATTATAACTGAAACATTAGATGACTTGATTTGGTGTTTAATTAGCAACCAAAACCAGTACTGAGATTCTGTATGATATTGAGCACATTATCTGCAGTGGATCATAAGCTTAACAATTTGTAAACTAAAAATTAAAGAATTTGTTAATGTATTTAATGCAGGAATCCAAATCTATTGTTTTATTTTTTACAATTGATAAATCTATTTATTTATTTTTTCTGGGGGGGGGGGGGGGGGGTGTCAATTTTATCCCCTGGTGTGTGTGTTTGTCTGGGGTTCAAAATTCTTTTTTAGATACCGTACTCAAGTTTGGGACTTGGAGAGTAAATTTCTGACAAGTCCAATTACGAAATTCGAATTTCCGTGCTGAATTTTGTTAATAAGTAATACATTAAAATTCAATGAATGCAGATGAGGCAAGTCCTTAGGACTTCGAGTATTTCTAAATGCAAAGTCCAAACCTGAATAAACAAAGTCCAGGTCCAAGTTTGTGTGTGTGTGTTTGTGTGTGTGTGATCAAAATTTCCTAAAATGAAGTCAAATGACAATGAATTTTAGGAAATTCTTGTATTTTCAAACAGTTTTGTGTATTTCTATATTTTCTAATTTCAGTAAAATGTTGCTAAAATTTCCAATTCAAAAGTCCCAAGCACCATTCTGAAATGCGTGTGGGAAATCCATGTACTGTGTATATATATACATGTATTTACAATGACATTACACCAAGGGATAAATCACAAGGAAATATGTGATCAATTTAATATTTAATTATAATATGTCATTTGATCTGATCAAAGCACAATTTACCTACATGCAGGCTTTAGCTATCACCACTTCAGTGCACTTATGTATTCTCCTCTTTTCTTATCTATCTTGGCAGAAGTTTATTGTATTTCACTATCGTTTAGAATAATTTTGGGGGAATTCCAAATGCGAAAGTCGCTAACTGTGTGAAAGAAATAATTTGATGAATGAAATAGTCTATCAGGTGTTAGACATTTATTTGATCTGCTGAAAAAGTTAACAACAGACAGCGGGTCCAATCATATTTTCATAGAACAAATATTTCACTGTGTTCAGGAAAGTAAATGAGAAAGGTCATTCATGCTTAAACCATTATGGGAAATTTGAATTTCTCTTCATTGCACAGAATGAAGGAAATGAAGCAGGCAATTCATACCTAATACTGAGTTTGTTAATTAGAAAAAATTAGTAAATCATATTAAACACACATGTATTGATTTCATCTTCACAGCTGCATTGAAGTTTCAATCAAACAATTGTACATTGTGTACTGTATTACAGCAGAACCTGTTTTGAAAAGACCACTCATGAAAGACCCCTTGTCTTCTGAAAAGACATCCTGAAAACCAGTTAGTTAAGTAATCCTTTAGATAATACCACTTTTGAGTTTGCCAGTTTACTTGTGGAAAGCCACTGGTCTTACTCTTGAGTGAAAAAATGTTGAGTGTGGTGTAACTATTATATTTGAGAAACAAAAAATCAGGCTGGAAGATTTGATTCCTATTATAGCATTTTGTTTGTCTGCCAGACTGTGGATTACTTTCAATGATTATGACCATATCTTGTCCATTTGATGTCTTCAGTAACCCTTATTCCAAGTACCTGTACAGTCAAACTTGCATTTAAGGCCACCTCTATACATGTATATAAAGGGCACCTGCCTATAAAGGACAGTCAAACATAACCTTTGTTAACTTTTTTATAATTGATAAACCTCTTTATAAAATGCCACCTATCTATTATGACTACTTTCACCCATTCCTTTGAGTGGCCTTATAGACAAGTTGGACTGTATCTGGTCATACAACTAACTGTACACAACTTTGGCTTGGACTTGTAATCTGGGGAAGTATTTGTCATTGAAGATATGTAGACCACTGTTATGAAGGTTACCTTCAGTTTTAGCATTCAACCAACTCATAAAACCTCACATGAAGAGATGAATTTGAAGCATATCTGTATTATATCTAGTATTAGACTTTGATATGTATTATAATTTAACTTGATGGTGGCGCCGTTCATCTCATATTTATGGATAAAGCCACATTTTTTGTTGTTCTTCCTTCATAAAACCTGTATCACTATCAACACTAGATAAGCATGGCATTTTTTAGATTGAAAAATTTATACTCATAACTTGCTTTACAAATTTACATGGATTGATAATTTATTCTTAACATCATTCATGTAATACAGAAGATCAAAAGGTCATAAGGTTGTTATGAAACATGATCCTCTTCTAACTGATGGTAATACATTCAGATAAACATTAGGATTCTCAAAAACATTTCTGTTGAAAATAAATATAAGTGTATAAGTTATGTTTTCATCTAAAATGCAATAAAAATCATCATCTAAAGATCACAGATCTCATAACATATTTTATGTATGTATTTAACTACACACATCCATCCTAAGTAATAAAATGGAACGTGGACAAACATGTATAGAGAACTTAAAAGTAAGAACCAATCCTTTATATACAGGCATTAAGACAAATGTGATATTGGAATCAATGACAACATTCTTCTCTCGATTTTGTATTATTGCTATGTACTGTGGTCTTCCCTGCACAAACAATGAAAGCTATGTGTATATGTTTAATTCACTCATTGTTTACCATTTTATCTCTGCAGTAGATCTACCCATATCTAGTTTTGGGTACCATACCCCATAGAAATTCTGTTAGGGAGTTTGGTTGTGTATGTTAATATGTGTAAATCAAGCACCTGCCTAACTTGTATTGTGATGTTCTTGACTTTAAATCGTCCTTCAGTTATAAAACATTTAGAGCTCTATCCTGCAAAGGTTTTCAGTGCAGTGCTCCACTATTTCTGTGCAAAATGTTTTTGATCTGCTTGCCAGTTTAAAACATAAAAAAATACTCAGATCAATCAGTTTCTATTTCTTGCGTGGTTCATATATACAAAATATATATTTGTTTACTGATAAACTTGGATTTAATTAATTGAAACATTACGTTTGAATATTAAAAAGATATGTTTAGTTCTATGAATATTAAAAAAAAAATAAAACTGTTCTGAAGTAAATGCTTTTAAAGAGATTCAAATTCTAGTGGTTTAGAAATGCTCTAGGTTTTCATGACATACAAGAGAAGTTCAAAATGTTTATAGAGCAATGTACTGTGCTGTACAATGTACCTGGTTGGCCTCCATTTTAATGTTTCCAAGATGTTCATGTCTATGTAAAATTATATTATTTTCAATGAAAGACAAAATTTGTTCATGGCATCAATATACAGTGGAACCTGTCTCAAAAGACCACCATATCAGCCACTGAAATGTGGCCTTTAAAGACAGGTGACCTCTCAAAAGAGATTTTATTTACAGAGATAATTTAATTGAATGGTTTTCAAATTGATGTCTCAAAAGGCAGGTGGTCTTTTAAAATAGTTGCCTCTCAAGACAAGGTCCACTGTAGTAATTTTTAATGAAAGTGAATTAGAATAAGGCACCTATGTTTTGTTGACAATTATTTGTTGCATCTATTTACTGGATGCAGCAGTAATATTTATGAACTAAAGTCAAGCATATAACAAACTTTCTGAATACATTCCTAGACATGGCAATATCTTACTTGTTCAAACATATCAAATATACTCGTCATAACATATTTGTGTGATCCTTTGAGATGTTCTAAGTGGATGACCATTAAGCAATTATGAAAAACCCCAAATTTGGAGTTTGGAGCAGTAATAAAATTTCTTACAAGTCATTATTCCTCAGTTTAACTTTCAGTAACCTAATCACCCACACTATAGTCCAGGTCAGGCCCCCAGTGATTATTGCCAGCAAAATAACATGGTAAAAACAAAACAAATGAATAGTTTTTTAAGGTCCTCTGAGTTTAACTTACTATATTTTGCATATGCTTCATAAATACGTACATTGATTCAGAAATTTATGAATTTGGATCATAAGTGATTTGCATGTTGTACAATGTAGTGTCATACACCATTGCAGACCACAATATAACATGGGAGCGATTGTTCAGATAACATGGAGGTTACGACAGATACCAATCATGTAACCTCCTTTTTGTTGTCAGTGATATTTGTCAAAAACACAATGTAATTAATAGAATTATACATGCATATGTCGGGTCTTTATGTTTGTTATCGTTACCTGTAGGTTATTGTCATTCCTTATAGCGTAACCTCCAAATGGGTTATGATGATTTCTGTTATTTTGTGGCCTGCATTGAATCTTATGGCAGATTGATAATTTTTCACTAAATCTCCCTATTTTACAGAGACTTTTTAAAACAGACCAATACCAAATTTAATTTGTTATCAATTATTTTGTTTTGTAGTTCATTTTGGTGTGTGTATGAGAAAGCTGGTAATTGTTATATTTTCCCCAAATCCTGACTGACATGAAAGGTTCATATCAATAGCTAGGTAAGTTCTTATTTCCCTATTACCTCAGATGAATACAGATCTTGAATTCTTAACTTGTATATAGGACACCAGTCAGAGGTTAATAGACCCTTTATTGCATATGGGCCTATGCCCTTTCAGTTGGGAATTTTATGGACCAAATTAGTTGAAAAATAAATCTGGTCATTTTACTAATAACAATAAAGACAAAAATTTATTCACCCAACCTCTTTTATTTAACTGACCACATGGTTTTCATTTGAAGAGAGAGAAGTTTTGATTGAGTGGTACTTAATGTTGTGAGACTGTCCTTTGTTGGCACACCAAATGTGATTTGTACAGGAAACATATATTGGGAAATTTTGCTCAAAATTAAAAAAATATTGTAAATTTTACACCACTTGAGTCTTAAAAGCATGTCCTTCCCAAAGAGCTTGCATTATATATAAGACTTTTTTATTTGTTTCTTATTGTTTAACGTCCAACTCCAGAATATTTCACTCATATGGAGACGTCACCAAATGCCGGTGAAGGGCTTCAAATTTGGCCTATGCTCGGCACTTGAGGCCATTGAGCAGTGAGGGTTCTTTAACATGCCGACACCTACTGTGACATGGGACCTCAGTTTTTACTGTCTCATCTGTAGGACAGGACTTTTTTATCTGCCTTGGTTGCCATATCAACCCCTTTAGTCACATTTTGACTCATCTGAATCAATAATTGAAAAGTCTATTGTCAAAATTCATGGGTGAACAAGTTTATTAAAATCATTTTGAAATCTGAATTAAAAATTACACACTCCTAAATTATGACAGTGGACTTTATCATTTTTTTAAATGGATGAGTCTAAATGTGGCTACAGGGTTCAGTGAATTAATGTATGTCATAAAAATAGTTAATTCATCAGTTGGTGATGTTTTTTGTGTTAGCACTCTTCAATACCTTAGTAGAGGTTGAAATTGGATACCGGGTACATGTACTAAATGAATATTTTCTGAGCAGTTATTGCCCTTGAAAGTACATATTAATGGGGAATCACTGTATCTTAGTTTAAAATCAACTTTAAATTGAATTAAACAGAAAAGTTGTGCTGACAAGGGGTACATGGGGATAAAATGAAACAATATGTCCATTTGCAATGCAAACTGTAAATTATTTCAAAATAATTCAGACAAAAATACGAAGTGATTATTAAAGCTTTTACTAGTGTGTAGACAAATCTTAATTTGTGACAATTTTGTCAGTTTTGTAAATCAAATCCCTGTCTGCCCAAAATAATTGCTATAATAATAAACCAAAATGAATAAAAAAGGAGAAAGAAAAAGAAAAAAATATTGCTTTTTTTACTACATTGAGAATAAATTTCCTTAGTTCACAGGTCATTTTGACCACTTGTACAACTTCTCTCTTTACTAATCTCATCTAACATTAGAAATCTGAAACCTCAGTCAAGGAGACTTTTCACATTAGCTAATTCTGTATTTATTGATTTTAGCTACAATGTTAAACTATGGTGTATTATATGGTATAAATGGTGCATAATTATTCCTCAGGATTCCAGAATTGGTTGCTAATTGCCAATCAGTGCACTTGAATGAAATTCATCTTATTTCAGGATATGCCTTGACTGTATTTTGAATATCTTTTATATACTAAATTATTTGACCATGTAAAACACATTATATACAGTGAAACCTGTCTTGAAAGACCACCTGTCTCATGTCACATTCTGAAAACCATTTAGACAAATAATACTATAAATGAAACCTCTTTTGAGAAACCACCTGTATTGGGAGACCACAGTTTTGTGGCAGATGGGGTGGTCTCTCAAGACAGATGCCACTTTACAAACTAACACTCATATCTAACATATACATGTAGCAGCCACCTGTATTTTTATATATGGAACAATTACCTGCTTATAGTGAGCCGGTCTGGCTTAGCCTGTAGCGCACTCAACTCTTGATCGTGAGGTCGTGAGTTCGAGTCCAGTCAGCGACAGGTCAGATTCCAGTCCTTCAGATAAGAAAGTGACAACCAAGGTTCCATGTCACAGTAGGTGTCAACATGTTTAAGAACCCTCACTGCACAATGGCCATAAGTGTTGAGCATAAATCAAACTTTGAAGCCCTTCACCGGCTTCTTGAGTTCTTGAGTTGGACATTAAACAACAATACAACAACAACCAGCTGATAGTAGAATTTAAGACCCTTTTTATAGCAATATTCAAGGTATGGATTTAGGCCCATAATTATCTCCATTTGCAAACTTGGATCAGGAAACCTGTTTCATCCTTAAATAATGTTGTAAGAAATTCTCTCTTTAACTCATCAACCCCTGAAAAACAGTATACTCTTCTGTAAATCAATAACTTAGACCAGCCCAAATGTGTCTTTAGGGGGTGTGTGAGTTAAAGATTACATTAGTTTTAGAAAATTCATAGTTCATGGCAAACTAACCAATCCAGTGTTTTATATTTTCTGTATTTTTGTGTAAGATTTTGTTAGTATAATGTATTCAAAAAGTAAACATTCCAAATCGCTTACAAGATTTATTTCTTTGAGAACAATTTTAGATACTACCTGTTCGTTTTGTCATTAATTTATTTTCACAAGATATTACACACACTTGACCAAATTCATTGTTGTTATATCACTAAGTAAAGAATGACCATGAAAGAACTGACCAAGTAATCGTTACAGCCAAAACTCAAGGAAACGCTAAGTAAGAGGATTTAAGGTAAATAACATCATTCCAGTTGACATAATTTATTTTACTTGAAAAATACTTGTTCCAATACATGTATCCAGATCAGTTTTGAACTTATGGCAAATGCTTTCAAGGCACAGAATGCTACCTAATTGACAATAGCAAATTTGATGTAAAAACTTGTCTTATTCTGTATCTAGAAATACAGAAGTATAGATTATCTTAATGGGCCATGTAATTTACTCTTAAATGACAGACTAGTGAGAGGTGGGGAGAGATAATGTTTATGATTTTTAGAGGAGGAAGTACAATATGATACTTTAAGGTAAATGATTTAATTTATCAGAATAATGTGTGTCCAACTTACTGTAGCTGATGAACTGTCAATTTAATGACCTTGCCAGCTACCCCTACACCCACTGGTTTTACCTTGTTATATGGAATCAATAACTATATGTATGTTTGCTATGCGTTTCTATATTTTTCTCTATATCAAGTGAACTATATCTCCTACAGGCCTTATAATGACTCTTTATATTTGATAATTCTAATGATTCTTTGTATCTAACAATCATCAACTATATCAAGGTGTTCAGACCTTTTCATTTAACCTTCATCTTGGCTTTGAATTGCTGATGACAGTAAATATGTTTTTGCATGTGTGTGTGTGTACTGACCTGTTGCTACCATCTTGAAAAATACTGTGGGACCTGTCTTTTCAGACCATCCCATATGCCACTGTAATGTGGTCTCTCAAGACAGGTGGTCACTCAAAAGATTTTTTTGTAAATGATTATTTAACCATGTGGTTTTCAGAATGTGGTCTCAAAAGACAGGATCTTTCTGAGAGTGGTCTCTAAAGACAGTTTTCACTGTACTTGTACTTAGATCAACTTTCATGTTCCCACTGTTTCACTCAGATAACTGTTAATGCCCATTGGGCCCCATATTATCTTTTATATTCACAAATTGATGCCACAGAATATCTTATAGAAGGGTAAATGTGATTAAAAGTGTAGAGATTTACAATGTTAAAATGTTACAGATAAAATTATAAGCACAGGGACTTAGTGCATTCCTATTTGATTTTCAAAAGCATTTCTTCACCCTATCACTGCAGTAATAGTACACAGTATGGCCATTAATGTTACGTCAGTGAGGTTTTCTGAGTGTGGCAGATTTAAAAAAAAAATCCAAGAGGCTCACTTCAGGTGATTGTTTTTAGTAAGAAATTAGTTAACATTTTAAAGTTAGTTTGAAAGTTATTAAGTTTTAAGGTTAAATAATTCAAAATTTAGTATTAAGCTACTTTTAAATCTGAATTTTTTCGATAATATGTTTTTCAATCATTTTAATATTTGTCATAAGGAATTTCAAATCAGCCACCGTTGTTTAAAGGGAATCTGCCTTGTTAAGGCCATTCAAACATAACCTTTGTTTACTTTTTTATAATGTCTATAAAAGCTACTTTTGCCTGTTTCCTTCAGTGGTCTTTCGACAAGTTTGACTGTAATATAAAGTCACATGATAGATGGTAACTAGATACAATCTACAGACTCCAAGTTAGATTAATTTTACTGTCCATGTTAAATTCCAAGAGTGTGATGTATTGCATTCTTTGTTGGTTAATGGCCCTGTATATACATGTACATTCAACTATATACACTGGACACAATCTAAGTAAAGGACTCCAGATAAGATAAGTTTTACTGTCCATGTTAAATTCCAAGAGTATGATGTATTGCCTTCTTTGTTGGTTAATGGCCCTGTATATACATGTGCATGCAACTCTATGTATATACTGGACATAATCTACAGTAAAGGACTTCAGGTTAGATAAGTTTTACTGTCTGTGTATCCCAATAGTACAATGTATTGCCTTCTTTGTTGGTTAATGGTTCTGTATATAAATGGATTATCCTCTGTTAAGTATCTTCTTCACATCAATAAATGTCTGCATTACCAGTGATGTTGGGAATTGCAGATTATTTCTCAAGATATTTGGAACATTTGCCTGGTAGTAATCTATTTTGGTGTATGTGTGTTGCAACTTGCGTCAGGCTGTATTGGCTCTGTTCTTCATATATGATGCTCTTTCGTCATGACAATTGCAGTGATACTGTAGTTATTATACATGTATCTAGGTTTGTCTTGCCCGCCTGTGATTACATTGTACAGTCTCACTGCATTTTTCTTGGTTCTGTAGGCTTTGTTAGTTGTGATCAATACAGAATTTTACAGAAAAATTTAACTCATTCACCCCTAAAGACACATTTTAACTAGTCTAATTCATTGATTTGTAGAAGAGTTCATTGTTTTCCAGGGGTTGATGAGTCAACAAGAATTTGATATTTATAGTTCAAACTGCAATAAATTATTGGATGCATTAATTACTTATCAGGGAGATATTTCAACAAAACCTCCTTTGAGAAATCACCTATCCAGGGAACATATTTCGTTGGCAGATAGTGATTCCACTTTTTAAGATGGTTTCACTCTTTAGGGTGTTTCCTTTGGGCATATTTCACTCTGTAAAATGGTTTCTCAAATAACTTTTACTGTATATTTGTGTAAAGAGGACTTCAAACTACATGTAGATGTAATTGTTATTATACACATATATAACAGTATGATCATTTAAGCTATTTACCCCTAAAGGTATCTTTGGACTAATCTAAGTCATTGATTTACAGAAGAGTCCATTGTTTTTTTCAGGGGTTAAAAAAAAAAACAATTAGGTTCCAGGCCATCATTTTAAAGTCATTAGCTCACCTGGCCAGAAGGGTCAAGTAAACTATTGCTATGGCCAAATGTCTGTCATCGTCTGTTAACTTTTTCCATTTAAATGACTTCTCGACTCAAGAACTGTTCAATAAATTTCAACCAAATTTGGTAGAAAGTTTGCTCCTAGTAATGGGCTTCATGTCTGCGAATGAAAAGGGTTAGTATCCATTGGGGCTTGAAAAATGGCTAAACAAAGTTGTAAGAAATTTTCTAATGATCATTGTGACAAAGTTTAAAGGTCATAGGGTAAAAGGTCAAGGTCACAAGTATCTAAGTAGACAAAATATATCTGTTGCATAAATGGTAAAATTTGCCAGGTGAGCATCTTAAAGGTTCCTTGGGCCCCTGTTTGTTTGATGTGACCCATCCAGTAGTTTTAGATGTGGACAGAATTTCAGAAATATAATAAGAAAAAAAATTTGAGCTTCTTACATATAGGTGGATCATTTGGGTCATATCCAATGATATTTTTTATGTTTTCCCCTCCCCCACCAAGAATTTGTATGGAAAACAACCAATTAGAAACGTTGAAAGAACAAGATACTTCCATATTTACAGTATATTGAAAGACATGAACATTTATCTAGGATCCAAGTACATTAAACCAAAACATCTAGAAATGTTTCCAAGTTAGGTTATAGCAAGCCATATTAGAAGTACATGCCTCAAAGAACCATTCACAATTTGATTATTTTCTAGATGATAAAAATCAACACTGGAATATGAAGACTTTCTTTTAATCTAATCATTTCTAAGACTGTGTCATAAATGTTATCAAAAATAACCTTCATAGCTCTTATATTATCTATTAAAAAAGGGGGGGAAAAAGAAAGAAAATATGATATTTCTATTTTTTTCACTAATTGTAAATAATAAATCTGAATGTCTATTTCCATCATGTTAACTTTGCAGTTTACACAGGAATCTACATCATGGTGCACATTTGTTCAATGTGTTACAGAGAAGAAATACAGTAAACAAACTGAAACATCAAAAACATAATGATAAAGCATTGTTTAATCGTATATCAAAAATAAATGTAAAATGCTGCAACAAGAGTCAAAATATTGCAATAAAATAGATCGACTATAAATGAGCTCTAAATGAAATGCCATACCTAGTGTGAACTAAAGTTACTTCAACTTGATGAAATACATTTCTTTCTTTTCAAATTGTTTTTTTTTTTTTTTTTTTTTTTTTTATCTGTTGCTCGTTAAATTACACTGAGTGAAAATCTTTTTTTGTGGTACTTCTGATATATAATCACCACTGAATAATTGGCCTGTCTCTAAGATAGCTGTTTTGTTTATGGATATGATATCTATTTGCTTTAGATTGAAACGTGCATAAATGACAAAATCGTTGTTTGTTTTGATGTTTTGACTACACTGCGTAGTTCCTTACAATTTAATTTTTCACTTCCTGACACTAAGTCAATTATCTCGATTCTGTGATTTCCTGAAAAAATTCTGATATCATTGATTTTCCCAGTGTCTGCTGAAACTAGTGTGAAAACCTTTTTTATTATTATTTCTTTTAAACTTTTGTTTAATATAGTGCAGTCATCTCACCTTTAGTCTATAGATAATCCATTTTGTCTGTGGCTAAGTGATGAGAAAGTCATGCTTTAAAACAATGAAATACCTCACCTGTAGTCAGAGCAGGTTTCAGCTCTACTGGAACCTTAAAGCTGATTTTTTTAGACAATCTACCAAATTACCTGCCGATGACCAGAAGGGTTTACCGGTGCTTGTGGAAGGCCGGCGGTCTCTTCCAAGGTACCGGTACATTGTAACCAGGTTCTCTCCTCCACCAATAAAAACTGGCCACCACCATATAACTGTAAAATTGCTAAGTGTGGGGGTGAAAAAGTATTCAAAATCAAATGAACAGTCTTTTTTCTGTTGAAGTTTGAAAACAGAGTTATAAAGTCACAAATGGATTTTATAGATATACATAGATTTATTTTAACTTTTTGAATGGGAAATACAACAAGCTTTTTTCCTTGCATGCAATAGATAACATTTTCTGAATGACCTTGACCTATAGAAAAAATCTGCCAATGAAGGGTGTAAGTTTTCACAACCATGGCTCTATAACGTGTGCATTGATCTATACCTAAGTCTGTCACAGAACTTAATGAAAAAAGAAAAAACTTTAATAATTGATTAGCAAGAAATCCATGCCAAAGTTTACACACTTTATATTTAGATGAATGGATAGCATCTTTGATTCCAGTCCTTTCCTCTTTACTTTTATTCCTTGTAGGCCAAATACATCATATCAGACTGACTGTTCCCCATTTGATTTCTTTTTTTTCATACCCCAAATTTAATAAGATGCATTTATTTTTAATTTTCAATAAAGGTCTAACTAATATGTCTCAATGTATATAAAAAATTAGATAATATTTGAACAAACTTCACTGCATCAGAATCTGTGTGAAAACGCCTTAAGTGGTTTGGTCCCATGGCCGTAATGTCACCTGATTTACTCAGTACACAAACACAAGTAACTTTTTTAGGATTTTAAGATGAACATCATAACATTTTTGTATAGTTGCAAATTTTAATGAAAAATCTTGCTCATTTGAAGGAAATTTCATGAATATAAAAACAGGTTGAGTATGTACTCAAATTTTTAATACATACTCAAGGTATTTTTCAATTTTCATTAGAGAATCACAAATCTGACCCATTTTTTATGTGAATTAAAAATAATAATAAAACTGTGTTTCCTAGTCAGCTACAACTTTATAGTCAAAATGATAAAATAAAAGTTGAGATTTAGTGTGGTATTGAGTAGATTTGATGACGTCAGCCCCTGGACTCTGTGCTCCTATAAGAGGTTTATGTCGTTGATTTTTGTATAGTGTTTAATGTCACACTCAACAATTATTCAGTTATATTTTAATATGGTAGCAGCCAGTTTTTAATGGTGGGGGAGAGAACTTTGTTAAAATGTACCTGGAATGAAGCCACTGGCCTCTCGCAAGTAAACTGGCAAACATCCTATGCTGACCAGAAATGAGAGACCTCATGGTTCAAAGCACTTTCTAAACACTAGGTTACTTTTAGGTCTTTGGGGGCATTTGTGTTGAACAAGCACATCTTGATATTTCTTATTTACGACTCATTCTGTATCTGTCTACCCACTTTTGCACTTCTCTCTTAAAGCTGTCCATATTGATAGGTTTCCACTAGTTTTAGGTGTTAGAAAATTTTATTAACTTTACTCCCACGGGGGTTCCATGTACAAAAACCTAATCACTATCTAAAATCAGTTACATGAATAATGAAATACTCTGTCGCCGCATGAAAAATGCTCAAATAGTTGAAATACTCTGAATTAAGCTGAATAGAAATACCATTTACAAAAAAGGTTAATAGATAAATAAACTGTACAAGACAAATTGATGACCAGATCTATAATACTTTTATGTATTCAATTTGTCCTCATATAGGTTTTATTAATTGCACAATTTAGGCTCATTTGGTGCTTTTTATGTAAATAGATACATCCATGTGCCTATACATTAGTCATTACCACTATATATCTTGTTGAATGTGTACAGAACACAGTCCCTATTGGATGTTCAACTCACTAGCCTGGATATCTTGTACTGTCTGTGTGTAATTTGAGTAGATGTATATTATTATTTCAAATATGTCAAATTGGGATGGAACATACCCTTATTATCATTACGGTATACAACTATGTATTGCTTGGCCTTTTGTTTGTTATTGATTTAGTGCATACTGAAATGAATGTATATTTGTTTCATTAATTCATTATGAATCCAGTGGATTTCTGAATAAAATTGAGAATAAGTAAATGGGATGATGTAAATAATTATTTATTCACTATTGTATGTGATTCCAATACTACAGTAGATTGAGCAGTAGTTTGACAACATAACGTTGAACAACCATTGTTATGGAAATCTTCGCTAGACTATACTGTACATGTTAAATGGCACAAAACCATAATATACAGTGGACCATCCCAGCTGCCATGAAAATGTGTCTTTCAAGAGAGTTGTATGAGAGATTCAATTCAAAGAACAAGACTACATGTATATATTAGATGGGATTTATGTTGTCTTTCAAGGCAGAGGATCTTTCACAGCAGTGGTCTCGCTGATTCGGTTATGCTATTGAACCAGTGATGGTCCAGTTCCTAAATTGATAGACCCAAAGAAGGGATTTTCCACTATACTGTCAAGGGCCAGATTTGGGCTTTATTTCCAAATCATTTTTCCTTGAAAAAAAAATTATTATTAGCGTGTCCGGACAAAATTTCCAAGTCCCTAATGTCAAACCTTGGCATTGTCAGGGGAATCCATGGACAAATCTTGAACCTTGGCTTTTACTTTTTAAATACAAGTAGTACAGCCTTAATATTTCACATTTGCAATCCTTTTGATCCCTTTCAGATCATACCATAACCTTTGACCTTGTGACCTAGATAATGCTATTTGACGTAGTAGTTAAAATGTCAGTAATGCTGTGACAGGCAAGTTATGTTGTCTTCTGACAACTGTTTCTGAATTTCAAATTCTACCACTATATCTGCGTATATCAATACATCTTAATTGTCTTTGTTATGGTAGTGTACAAACAGACCTTCTGTCAGTCTAAATGAAGCTAAATCCAGAAAGCATCATGAAGTTTTTTGTCCTTTCTCAAATCATTTATCATTAGATAGTTCTGGTATTTTTGTTTTGAAGTATCATGGAGCCAACCTATTGAAGGACATTTCTAATGGTGCATTTGAAAGAAAACTACATGATCTTGTCATAGTGAATTTTTAAAACAATGATTTATTATGTTCTATTGTATCATCACATTTAATGGCAATTAATATTACTGAAGCAATTAATTCTGACAGACATTTCAGATATGAAGAATGTTTTTTCTTTTAAGAGTTAAATTTTTCTTGCTATCAGTACTTTGTCTACTCAAATATCCATTATCAAATTAATCTTTATGTATCTCAGAACCTTGCACTTAACATTTAAATTTGGTTCTATATGTAGTAATTTCCCATTTGCTTTCAATAATATTGAATCAGTGAGAAAAGATGTAGTTATTCTTGGATAAAATTATCTGTTATTTATTGCTTTATGATTTTTTGTTGGATTCCCCTGAGATTGCAGTCATTATTAAATCAGTTATTGAAATAAGAGAATTTCAGAATTTTGCAGGCAAATGATTGAACATTCTTATTGATGACAACTCTTTATAATAACCAAATGTGAATTGGTGTCTTAACAAACCAGAGATGACAGTTTCAAATCTATGTCAGACCCAGAAATACAATTTTGAAAGCAAGCATTTTTGTTTGTATCAAGCACACAGAATTTTTATTAAACCTAAATAATTATCAAAGTGTTGGGGGGATGGGGGGTTTTGTGGCCAATTGGTTAGAGCATCACACTTTAAACCTTGAAAGTCTCTCCTCTAATCTCTGTGGGTTCAAGCCCGGCTGGAACCTAAGCTGATTTTGTGAGAAAGTTTGCCAGTTTATTTGTGAAAGGCTGGTGGTATCTTCCTTGGTGCATTTTAACCAGGTTCTCCCCTCCATATTTAAAAACTGGTCACCTCCATATAACCAAAAATTGCTGAGTGTGGCATAAAACACCATTCAAAACAAACAAACAAAATATCAGAGACTTTAAGTGTTGGAATTTGTAGCTTGGAATTTTTTATTAAACCTAAATAATTAATTAGTAGGCTTATTCAAATGTTGTTGTCCATATTTGTAGCACTTAGCATTACAGCTGTTGATGTCTCCAGATTATTGATTCTAACAAAGTTATATAGATCTATGCTATTGATTTTAGGTATTGCTTATTGTTTTTTAGTTGTGGAGTAGTTGGACAACAAACATATAAACAAATCACTATGGAAATTTTGCCCAGGGTAGCTCAAAACAATGATTCATATGCATCAACACCATTGACAACAAGACATAAAATATACATGTTGCATACAATTATTTTTGTGTAATTCTACAAATCGCCTACCTCGTTAACCTAAAACCTACTTTATTTTGTATTACTTATATCTTTCATCATTTTAGATGTTAAGTGTTCCTTAAATTTTTTATTTATCATACAAGTATTTGTGTATACACAGAGAAAAAACTAATGATAAATAATGGGCATCCAGTTAGGCCAAAAATAAAATAAGATTGTTCCATGTTCTCCAACAATCAACCACCTTGAACCAATTACTATTCTCCCCTCTGATATTGTCCAATTCACATAATTTGGTGGGGCAGAGTAACCTAATCTGATTATCATATGGTCGATTTTACCCACTTTTGCGTTATGATAGGCTTCAGGGGAATTATGTGTTACTGTTCTTATACCTCATTAATAAAACACAATCAGGGATTTGTTGAGAGCTGTCACGTGTCAGGGAGACTACACTTCATGTCTCCCTCATGTGCGTCATATCTCCCTTGCATGCGTCATGTCTCCCTCATGTGAAAACCCTTGTAGCTTATTTGACTGTCTTTATTGATTCTGTATTTCAATATAATAAACAATTTGTTGCCCCGGTTGTACGGAGACATAAGGATTTGTTCACCTGCAACAAGTCATATTTCCTATGGGCTTCACCCTCAGGCAAATATGACTTGCCTTGGGTAAACAAACCCTCATGTCTCCCTACAACCGGGGAGACAAATGTACAGTATTACCAACTGGATAATCATGTAAATGATGACAAGTAGGAATGATTACTTTTGTATTATTACCTTAAATTTAAACTCGTCCAGGTCAAGAAAAGGTTCATGAGACTCCCACCAGGTTATATTAATTTTTCTGTAAAACTGAATATTTTCAGAAGTATTACCTACTACATGTACCTACTCACATAGTATAGTTGTAGAAACCTGGGTTTAGGCACATCAAACTTATAGTTTTTAACATAGGCCTACAACTATTTGTTTTATCTTGTTGGCTGTTTTAAGTAATTAAATTCTGTTTTTTACATCAGCTTCTCTTGTAGGATTTTGCAAAGTTATCAAATGTAAAGAAATGGGTTCAGGGTAAAAATCTTTTGAAAAATGCATGGATGAGAGATATTTATTGTGATTTAATGTACGTGCTATAGTTTTAAAGTGTTCCTCTGTACAAAGGTGTATCTAACAAGAAATACCTGGAATGTTGAGAGTTACAATTAGAATACATGTACATGCAAGTAGTGTGGTTGGTTTTTGTTTGTTTTTATTGATGTTTTACACATCAATCAACATTGTCTCTCTTCAGGGCTTTTTCTTTCCTTATTGGGAATATGACCAATAGTGTTGGAATTGGGAATTTTGCAGAATTTTGGCTCAAAATTTGGAATTTTTCTTCTTTTTTTTTCATTTAATTTGCTATTTGCTTTTTTTTCAAAACTGATTGAAAATATCAGCACAAAATGGAGAAAAAGTGAAAAGATGTTATATTCATGATTGGGAATTTTTTGCAAAAGATTTTGAAAAAAAGATATGATTTGCAATTGGGAATATAACCCAATATCAGCCATAAATTTGTAGGGAAAAAATCTCCTGGGGGCCAGTTTTTTAATGGTGGAGTAGAGAACCTGGTCAGACCACTAGTCTTCTGTAAGTAAACTGACAAATTTCTCACAAAATCAGTCCAGTTTCAATGGGGCTCGAACCTACGCTGACAAGAGGTGAGAGACTTCGTGATTTAAGGCACGATGCTCTATCCAGTCGGCCACAAAGGCCCCTCATGTCGTATGGAAAAGTTTCCATGTTTTGTATAATCTTAGATGAAGCATTACAATCCACAATGGTTTTATTGTGTTTCTACTCATTATGGTTCCAAAATTCATTTTACTTACACACATTTACATTGTTTTCCATAAGAGAATATTTTCTTCTATCAGATATAGGCCAATATGATTTTTTGTAACTTGCTGTAATTCCATTTTGGATATTGAACAGAATTAAGTTGTATTCCCTCAGTTATTAGCAACCATGTAATTGTTATACATGTATTCCTTTTTTTCACATATTAGCCAGCATTAAATTTGTATATTACCAATCAAATATTTGGCAATATGAAATTGTGATATTCTCCCTTCAGATTTGCCAGTATTGAATTATTTTTATCCAATTTCTTATACAGTTGAAGCTGTTTTGGCAGATCATTCCATCTGACATTCAAATGTGGTCTCTCAAGACAAGTCGTTCATTAAAAGAGGTTTCCTTTAAAGGATTATTTGTTCCTTAAAAGAGGTTTCGTTTAAAGGATTATTTAACTGATAAGTTCTAAGAATATGGTCCCTCAAGCTGGAGTTGGTCTCTCAGGAGGGTGGTTTTCACCGTACTGACCTTCATGAAATTATGGTTTATTCCCATTTCTGTTATTGGCCAGTTTTGTTATATTCTCACTCAGGAATTATCCAAAACAGGTGGATTGTAACTTTTGTTGAACTGTCTATCACTTTACAACCTAGTTATAATTTCTATTAGAACTGTCTGGATACTGTCTGTGCATGATAATGTAAACGGACATTTTTATCATGGCAAGATTGCTATCTGAAACACCAAACATAATTAAGATTTTCCTCAGCAAGTAGCACAATTAGATATTATTTTACATGTAACTTTACAGTGGTAATTATATAGGTCTTGTATTGTAGCTGTTATCTGTCTGGCTGTCTGTCTGTCTATTATACATCTGTATATTTTGTATATATTACTGTATTCGACCCAATAAACGCCCAGGGTGCTACAAAAAAATGGAAACAAGGGTGATCGTTTATTGGGACCAATTAATAGTCAAATCAACATATAGCACAGTGGCAAAGTTGTTGTAATTTTTACTGAGGACACCTATCAACATACTTCATTGCTTGGGGTCAGAGATAAAATGTTACTTGCATTTTTCTGGTGCACATCTCCTCATCAACAGGCTAGAAAAGATACTCTATCGTGTGTATAAAAAAAAAAAAAAAAGGTGAGTAAATCTGAACCATGGGGGAAGGGGACATAATAGGGACATGGGTGCTTATTGGGTCAAATACGGTATATGTATTATGTACTGTAGTGAATTTGATATATCATAATCAGGTACACATGGTAGATGGCTTAGGACTATTGATGGTTTTGTTGCAGTATTTATTTGTTACTGTGTTTCAAGTATTAAGTCTAATTTCACTTGTAACATATCTATAAATACTGAAAGTTGTCATGATGTTCTATACATGTAATGTAGATATATACACTGTATGGGTATACTATAACTTAGAGATATTGATCACATTACAAGAACCATTTTAGCAGGATTAGAAAGCAAAACTTATTAGTGTGTTGATCTCTTCTGTCAGTCATTCCATCTGCAATAAGATAATTTTAGAAGAGGTGTTAATGTCTGTTACCTTTTCATACTTACTTCAGCAGGTTTTATTTACTTTTTCTGTTCAATTTATTTTTTATTTAATTTTGTTTTATCATTATAATTATTCACTGTATATTTATTTTGTGTGTGTGTGTGTGCACATACCTATGTTTGCATATGTGTGTGTACATGTGTGTGTTAGCATATATATATATATATATATATATATATATATATATATATATATATATATATATATTATATATGTGTGTGTATACATTGTGTGTGTGTGTGTGTGTGAGAGAGAGAGAGAGAGAGAGAGAGAGAGAAAATGTTTGCATATATATAAGAGAATGTGTGTGTTTGCATATGTGTATGTGTGTTTATGCATATATATATATACATATATATATATATATATATATATATATATATATATGTGTATGTGTGTATATATATATATATATATATATATATATATATATATATGCATACATTGTATTACTGTTAGAAATGATTATATTAAAACCTGAAGTAAACATTTTAAGTGCACATTACTTGTAAAGATGCTGAAGGATATATACACATGTTGTGTACCTTACATGCTTTATTATGTTTTATTATTGTCTTTGACCCTGTACAACAGCTGTATAGATAACACAAGCATTTTACATCACCATATGAATTTCAGTGCATTGTGCCCTAAAGGTATATTCAGGTGTGTGTATATTTATAGATTTTGAGTCTAAGCTTACACAGATCAATATTTCTCATTGATTGAAATGCTCCTTATACATGTATGTACAGATGAAATAGCACTTTTAAAGGTTCTTAAATTTCATAAAATTATTTATTTTTTTTTTTAATCATAAATTGTTTCTATTTTGTGAAAAAATATAATTCATTGCATTTTTGCAAAACCGAATATTTGACCTTGTTCATAATAATTTGTGAAAGACAACAAATTATAAGAACTGTTTTGTGGAAGATAATTTGTGCAGGACTCTTGTTGGACATAAGAAAATCCTATGGTCTTTTTTGGATTGGATATGACCCTGGTTTCTAAAGTAGCTAACTAGTGACCATTCCTTGAACAAACACTTTTTATGATCACAGGATATCCAGGTGTGGCACAAAATCAAGACCCCGAGTCTCTGAGTAGGTATGACATATTAAAAAAAAGTTTAGACTCTTTTTCCATAGCTATTTATATCCCAGCTGAGCCAGCCTGGCTCAGTCGGTACCTTGCTTGACTCTTGGTCGTGAGTTCGAGTCCAGCCGGCAGCAGGTTGGTTTCCTGTCCTTTGGATGAGACAGTAAAACTCAAGGTCCCGTTTCGCAGTAGGTGTTGCACGTTAAAGAACCCTCACTGCTCAATAGCCGTAAGTGCCGAACATAGGCCAATATTTGAAACCCTTCACCGGCATTTGCTGACGTCTCCATATGAGCGAAATATTCTTGAGTGGGAAGCTAAACAACAATAAACAATCAAACAAATATCCCAGCTCATGTAAATGATTCATGATAAATATTGAACTATCAAAAACAAGTATGAATATATTCATTATGCTTGTTATTGATTGATTATCAGCATAAACCAATTCAACTGCATGCTTGCCACATTAAAACATAGATCTTTAACTTTCTCTGCAGTAAAAAAATTAAAAAGTTGTAATGACTCTGGGTGGACCAGGATAAAAGTAATTTGTTGACACATTTGCCCAAAGCTATTGTCAGATATTCATTAGTCGATGGGGCAGAGTAACCATTTGATTTTGATATACACCAAAAACATTCAGTCTTAGTAGGAAATGCATTTTATTCCCCCACTGGATACCCCTAAGTATGGTGACAAGTAGGAACCACTACTCATGACAGTGGAATTTTAATGCATAACATAAAATTTAAACTCATCCAGGTCAAGAAAGTGTTCACAAAACTCTGCTTTGCCAGGTTATATGAATAATTTGGTTATAAACTCATATATACACCTAAAGACACATTTGGACTGGTCTTAGTCATTGATTTACAACAGAATTCATTGTTTTTAAGGAGTTAAGACCTTATAATTTTGTTAGTCATATTTTGTAATTAAGTGGGTATCTGAGATGTGTATCATGGGAATGAAATTGTTAATTTAAATTTGAAAATGCAAATTTACTTGCTACCCTAAATGCAAAAGTGCAATGTAACAGTATGTTTTTAAACAGTTTTGTTTCTACCATACCATTGATACAAAATGCATTACATGAAAAGAGAAAAAGCAATTATGTTTTTTTTAATGTTAAGTAGTTAATGTGGAATTCTTTATATCAGTCATGCAGAATATACACCTGGGCAACAGCTGCAAGTTGTCCAATTACAATTACACATAGATTATTATTGTGATGAACAGTTAAAGATGTACAATCCTTCCCTAGATCAGATGCTGGACCTTGCCACAAATTTATCGGTAATATAACTATGTCACAGATGGCATATTCAACACACAAAAAATTTGAACAACATACTCTGCTAAAGAATGTGAATTTGAAATGACATTTAAAATTTTAAATAAGTGGCTATGTACAATATCATTTTTCATTCATACAACCAGAGTAATATTCATCATTCTGACTTGGGTGTGTTATCTGTTCACATTCATATAGGTGTGTTATCTGTTCACACATCCATGTAAATGTGCTATCTGTTCACATTCATGTAGGTGTGTTATCTGTTAACATTCTATAGATGTGTTATCTGTTCACATTCTTGTAGGTGTGTTATCTGTTCACATTCTTGTAGATGTGTTATCTGTTCACTTTCATGCAGGTGTGTTCTCTGTTCACATATTCATTTAAATGTGTTATCTGTTTAAATCCATATAGGTGTTTATCTGTTCACATTCATATAGGTGTGTTATCTGTTCACACATCCATGTAAATGTGCTATCTGTTCACTTTCATGTAGATGTGTTATCTGTTCACATTCTTGTAGGTATGTTATCTGTTCACATTCCTGTAGATGTGTTATCTGTTCACAAATATATAGGTGTTTATCTGTTCTTATTCTTGTAGGTGAATTGTCTGTTCACACATCCAAGTAGGTGTGTTATCTGTTCACATCCATGTAAATGTGCTATCTGTTCACATTCATGTAGGTGTGTTATCTGTTCACTTTCATGTAGATGTTTTATCTGTTCACATTCTATAGGTGTGTTATCTGTTCACATTCCTGTAGATGTGTTATCTGTTCACAAATATATAGGTGTTTATCTGTTCACATTCTTGTAGGTGAATTGTCTGTTCACACATCCATGTAGGTGTGTTATCTGTTCACATTCATGTAGATGTGTTATCTGTTCACATTCTTGTAGATGTGTTATCTGTTCACATTCATGTAGATGTGTTATCTGTTCACATTCTTGTAGATGTGTTATCTGTTCACATTCATGTAGATGTGTTATCTGTTCACATTCTTGTAGATGTGTTATCTGTTCACATTCATGTAGGTGTATTATCTGTTCACAATTATATAGGTGTGTTATCTGTACACATTCTTGTAGATGTGTTACCTGTTCACATTTTTCCAGATTGTTCTTGGTTCACACATTCATATAGATGCATTATCTGTTCTCTTTCATGCACACATCTTCTGACCTTTGAACATAGCTTCATCCTTGAAATACATATGGACAAGTAGATCTATACTAAAGTATTATTCATAAATCCATAAAACAATATATCAATACAAAGTAATAAATATGGCAAATATCGAACAAACATGGGACCAGGGGTCTCCATGGCTAAGTGGTTAGAATATCACACTTTGAATTATATGCAGTCTCTCATTTCTGGTTAGTGCGGGTTCAAGCCATGCTTAAACCTAAGGTTGTCAGTTTACTTGTGGAAGGTCAGTGGTCTCTTCCTGGGTACATTGTAATTGGGTTCTTAGACTCATTGCAACCATATAACTGATTAATTGTTGAGTTTGGCATAAAACACCATAGACAAATGATAAAAAAAAAATTATGGATCTCTGGGCAATCCAGAGGTGGGACCAGGTGCCATGAAAAGTAAACATCCCTTGATAAACAAGCAAATCAATAGATGCATAACATACTTCATCACTGATGGTCACTGGTGAAAATTGAATCTATGACCTTCTGACCTATGCAGTCATTTATACAAAAACTTGCATGGGCACTTACGCTTATTGATTTTGTTGTTGTGTATATAAGCATTTGTTCTTCTAAATATGTATATATATATATATATATATATATATATATATATATATATATATATATATATATATATATGCATTGGCCAGTTAGATATTATTCTGACTGACTTTAGTCTAAAATCCATCATCAACAAATAATGATGGCATGCAGTATTGCTCTAAAAGTGAAACAGATTCCAAAGACATCTTGCCAGAGTTAGGTAGGCCAGCAAAGTAAGATTGTTGAACCCTCCATCTTGTTTTCATCATGTCAGTTATATGGTTTACATACCTTGTGTGCTTGCCACCTTAGGAGCATCATTGTTATTCCAATGTCAATATTCAATAGACTCAATTTTCATCTATCATCGGTAATTGTTGTAATTTGACTGCTAGATGCTGTATTGGAAGATAAACATTGGTATCATTACTTTGATGTTGTTTTAGTGTGTTCTGTCTCTGTAATCAGAAACTGATGTACCAAAGCCAGTTTTTTATTCAGATTTTAGGAACATTTTTTACCCTATGTTTAACAGATTTTCAGTCATATGGTGGTTTTCAAAGATATTTGAAAACTCTGCTTGATGTGTGATTTTCGTCAGGCAAACATGTTGTATTAAAACTGTCATGCAAGAAACCAGTCTTAAAGTTTAAACCAACACTGAACCTGAGTTTTTAGGTGTCTTGGTAATTAGAGTAATACTTAACCCACCAAAAGTCTCTTTGCTTAAGGCAGGCCTCATATACAGCCAAACCCACTTATATAGAACCTTGTTGCATTGAAATCCCACTTTATTTGAAATGTTTTTGATTCCCTAGCCAAATTCATTTGTTACCATCATAACCCATTTATTTTGAAAACCCTGTTTATTTGAAAGAAAAATCATTCAATCCGCATTGATTTCAATATATTTTGGTTCCACTGTATTTTTTATAGATAAACTATATAATATGATATAAAATTTATAACTGTAGTCTGTACAATATAAATATCTGAACATTTACTGTACTAGATTAGAACCTGCCTGGAAGGATTATTCTGTCTGCCAGAGTGTTTGGTTTTTAAAACAGATGGTCTTTCAACAGACTTTAAAACGATCAATATTGCAGATTTGGAAGAAAATTAAGGTGTTTGAATAGCAAAAATCAATGAAAATATGTTTCTGATAGAAGAGAACCAATAATATGTCTTTGATAGAAAACACCAATGAAATGGGTTGTAAAAGATTGAAATCTAAGTACCTTACATTACATTGTGAAATTACAATTGCATTCAAATGAGTTTGATTTTAATACAATTTCAGGTTGATTGTTTGTTCAGTTGAGCTATTGCGATTGAATGTGTTCTGTGTTTGTTTGTCTATCCATAAACTTTTTCACATATTCAACCCGCAAGATTAACCTGGTTTCTATATGTCCCATCAAACACTTCCACTTACATGTGCCAGAAATAGAAACCTATCATATAGATATTTGCCACTTAAGTTAAGGTTCTTTTGTATGCTATAATTACTGCACAGATAAGAGACTTTAGTTTATAAGGTTCTTTTGCATCCTATAACAGGAATTTTCCACCCTATCATAGGGGGCCAAAATAAGGCCCCATTCCCAATACAAAAACAGTGCATTTTTTCCCTAATTTGCTGTTGAAATTTCGCAAATATTGCGAAAATTCCCAATTAAAAAATCCAAGGCCCTGTTCCCAAAAGAGTGGAAAATCCCTGTATGACTACGATAGGACTGACTTTAGTTAGGGCTCTTGTGCACACTAAAGTACTGTAGCAATATACAACTTTCAAGTTTTTGGCAATTTCTAGTTCAGTTAAACACTGATAGAATATAGATAAGTAAAAACTTGTGACAAGGGCTTCAAATGATGGGTTGGTCTAGTAGATTATGTTGTAAAAATACTTGTTCTAAATTATCTATTTTCATGACACAGATTTTAAGACATAAGAACTGAAAATGTTCAACCTTGTATTACAGAAAACATATTCATCCCATTTTAATTTTGCTCTAAATCACAACAGTCATGAATGTCCATGCTTCAACCATTTTAAGCTTGAAAGTTTTGCCTTCATTTGAAATTTGCCTTCTCATCTCAGGTCAAAAATGGCAAAATTTAACGGGAGCGAAAATTTACAGTTATACAGTTCGGTAGGTCTTGGGCTGGCATATCAGACTAAAGTCAGACAGTGCATGTATATAGGTTTAATATTATTTACAGATTTACTTATTTGCTTAATCAGCTGAAGAAAAAAAATGTTTAAAGAATATTTTCATTCACTTTGTAAGATAGTTATCTACCATAGATACATTGTGCACATGTAATTTTCGGGCATCTTGGCATTGTCCAAGGTTGGCATCGGTTTTTGGCAGTAATGCAAATTACCACTGGTAAATGGATGATGATGTATGTCCATCAGTCAAACTGTCAACACTCTTGTTTAGATGTGGGATTTAGCTGTTTACTAACTAGTTATGTCCCAACATTGAATATTGGTAGCATATTGTTATTTGTACATGTAGGTATGTATTTCAGTCTGTCTGTCTATCCAAAACATTAACCATAGTTGTAACTGCAGAATCGAACTAGACATACTCTTTTTGTTGGGCAAAATGAAAAAAAGAGAAGGCCGATTTTCAACAAAGGTCTAAGTTGTACAATGTGTTCTTTCAGATAAAACTTCTTTTGATCTTTCAGATGAAATTTCTTTTGAAAGACCATCAGTCTTTCAATATCAGTTTTTCAGTTTCGGTGGCAGAAAGATTGGTCTTTCAAGACATGCTCCACTGTATTTCTTTATTATCCATATCATGGCCACAAAGCAAAAAAAAGGTCAGGGTCCCGTTTTACAAAAAGTCTCAAGTCCTAAATCCTAAGTCTTAGTCCTAATTGTCATGGGACTAACCAATCAGCGATGTGTTGCCATGTTTGTTTGGACTAAAAGTTAGGATTTAGGACTTAAAACCTTTCATAAAATGGGCCCCTGATCTCTTGCGACATAAAACATATTTACTTCATCTTTATTTTCACCCCAAACAATCTTAATCTCATGGATGGTATGAATTTCTATACGTCACTTACCTAGCGTGAAAATTTCGCCTTCATTTTACAGTTGCCCATTAATCTAAGGGCAAAGATGGCAAAAATTAAACGGAGGCAAAAACTTCCAGATAAACAATATTACATCAGAATCAGCAGAAAACTACTCAAATTGTCAACCAGGTGGTTCCATTTTTATTATGAGTTTTGCCACCTGTGGGGTATTTTTGTTGACCTGTAACAAACACATCTTGTTTATAGCGGGTGTACGCTTCCTTATCCTAAATTGTTTATTTATTCACAAATCAATTAAACACTGCCCAGATCTGGCATTGTTGGTAATTGTAATATCAATAAGAATTCTATAAATATTTTACACAATGGTAAAGGTATGGTATTTTACTTTCTTAATAACCCTGTGAATTATTAGATCGTTTTCAGACTTGGTTATTTAGTTATAATTCCTTTTGCATTCTTTTATGTCTTTAAATTGTTTATGCGTCCTTTCAGATACTTAAACCAATGCATTGACCTACAGAAAGCTACTAGAGGAGTTAACCTTTTCAAACTTTTTTTTTGTTTACCTGAGCTCATTTAAAAATTGTTTAGAACCACATTGATACATGTATGTATTCATTTGCCATAAAAAGGCAGTATTGTTATTCAATTCAAATACTGTAAATGTATACCACTTAAGAATTATTTGAAGTTAAGTAGGAAAATTGAAAGTATCATATTGTTAAAAATGAAGGAGTAGTATATGGGCAATGTAAGCCATGTGTTGCATTGTAAAAGAGACATAATGCATGATATTTATACAACTGCAATAGGAAAATATGGTCTAAAAGCTTATTTGATTAAGTGCATCCTTTTTTATTCCTCTAAATGTATATTTAAATATGAACATACTATTTAAACTGTTTAGGAAGATTTAAATGATCAAGAATTTTATAGTCAATATAGGGGAAAATAGGTCAGTGCAAGTCAGATTTGTAGGTCAGCACTAGTCAAAACTATAGGCACATTGTGGCGTCTCTTGAAGTGGACTATGGTATTTAAGTCAATGAAGGGCACCTTGTATAAATGTTACATCATCTACAAAATAGTGTCTGTAGATTAAGGACAATACTTCAATGCCTCATAGGATAGTGTTACATTTTTTTTTATAGAAATTGTAATCCAAAATGCAAACCATGAAGTAACCATGTTCTCTCCCCCAACATTAAAAACTGGCCACCACCATATATCTGGAAAATTGTTTAGTGTGAAGTAAAACAACATCTTAAAAAAAAACAGATAGTGAAATATGATGTTGTCCAGCATGTTTATTACAATGTATTTAGAGAGTAAATGCAAATTGTAAACTGTTAGAGTATTTCATCATATCGCTGTGATATCAACTCAACACTAAGTAGTTTGCCTCTGTAAATGAAATGATCATATTTTGAACAGGTGCTTGCCCAGACCATGAGCAGGAATATTACTTTATAGATATTGAAAGTTAAGAGATTTACGTTATCACATTTGTTTAAGAGCATACATTTGTTAAGAGCATACATCATCACATTTGTTTTTTAGTGTTTAACTCATTCATCCCTAAAGACACATTTGGACTGGTCTAAGCCATTGATTTACAGAAATGTCCATTGTTTTTCAGGGGTTGATGAGTTAATTCTAAATATTGATCTGAACGTACACATATATAATATATCATATCCCTTTCATTCAAGATGTCAACTTATGGCTATGAATGATGTCAGATTAATGTATGAATGGTACATACTGTATATTTGCAAATTTTTGCCCCTGGTTATTTTCACCCTTTTAACATATTGACCCTGTCTTAATTTTGTCCTTAATCACCACAGTCTCATGGTCCATGGTTCAATTTTTAGCTTGAATTTTTGCCTTTCATTTAAAATTAACCCTTCCATATAAGAGTGAAAATAGCGAAATTAAACAGGAGCGAAATTTACAGCTTTACAGAATATCATAAAGTTGAACATAAAGGATGATTTCAAATCTACATTTCTTCTCTGTAATTCATACTTGCATGTATATTACATGTAAATAACAAATATTCTGAAATATTAGATGTAATGTTTGGCTACTCTATTGGTACCCAAGATTTTATTCTTTAGCAGATGTAGTATTGCACTTTTGGGTCAATTATTTTGTGAAAATATACACAGCAAAGTAGATTTAAAAGACATTTCCTTTATTGAAACTCGGCAATCACCATCTTAACAGAGTCAGGCTGATAGCATTCACAGGTCTATATCATTGTTTATTTTACCAGTTGAATGGCTATTTACCAACTATAAATAGATCTTGATGAAAAGAAAAATATTTTTCTGTGTATAATGCATATAGTATATTTAGCAACAGAATTCACAGTGCTATCTGAAAAATGTGGAGAAGAGAAATCAAAGGCTTATATTTGAAAACCTCCAAGCTAGAAGTTAAAACCATTTTCACTTGCCACTTGTTTTGGGAATAAGAAATATGACAGTCTGTATGTTTATCTGTAAACATGTTTTAACTTTGCCCATCATAACACTTTTGGTAGACATAATAAGGTTTGCTAATACAGTCAGGGCAATCAATGGAACAGGCAAAAGTAGACAGATGGCTTTTATAAAGAAGTTCATTCTGTATAAAAATGTGAACAAAGGTTATGTTATAATGGCCTTTATAGGCCAATGCCCTATATACAGAGGTAACCTTTAATGCAAGTTTGACTATACTCGGTAATTTGCTTTTACAACACTCTTCCCAAGACAATTTTCTCAGACACACGGTGGCGGGCAGATTCAGCTGTACTGGATGAGAAAAACATGTTTTAAATATTGTACCATGCATGAATGGATCACCAGCCTAATATGTCAGTAAACAGGCAAACCTCCCACATACTGGACTTAGGTTCCAGTGGGCCTCAAACCTTAGTGCTAACTGAAGGTGAGAAACTATGTGGCTGAAAGTGCAGTTCTTACACTATTCTGTGGCTCAAAGAGCAGTGTTTATCCCATTCTGTGGTTCAAAGTACAGTGCTTACACCGTTCTTTGGCTCAAAAGAGCAGTGCACACCATTCTATGGCTCCAAGTGCAGTACTTACACTATTCTTTGGCTCCAAGAACAGTGTTTACACCATTCTGTGGTTCAAAGAGCAGTGCTTACAACATTCTGTGGTTCAAAGAGCAGTGCTTACATCATTCTGTGGTTCAAAGAGCAGTGCTTACACCATTCTGTGCCTCAAAGAGCAGTGCTTACATCATTCTGTGCCTCAAAGAGCAGTGCTTGTACGATTCTGTCATGGAGACTCTAACTACTATCAACAAACGGAGGGAAACTTAGCTGAATCTATTTTGGACATGAAAGATCAAATTCTCATTTTTATGTATCATACGCTGCTGTGTTTTGCCCTTACTTGAATATAGTGTGCTGATGATTATACAAGTATGAACTGCAGTCTTTCTTTAGAGTTGACCTAGTGTTCTTTATACATGTACAATGTATGTGAAGCAAAAGATATCTTATCAGCCTTATATGATATCATCATATATTTATCTATCATTATTTGTGTGTGTGTGTGTGTGTATATGTATGTGTTTGTGTGTATATATATATATATATATGTGTGTGTGTGTGTGTGTGTATACATACACACACACACACACACACACACATAAAGTATATACATAAAGCACTGAAATGACTAACAACACAGACAAAATTAAAGTCAAAATTTTAATTTGACTTTAATTTTGTCCATGACCAGGGTTTTCCCTGACACAAAAATTCTGCGTATTTACGCGTAAAAATTCTAAATGACGCCTAAAATAAGATCTATTGCGTCCTAGTGGACGCATTGAATACTTTATGTGTTTCAAGATCGTTTGGGTAAATAAACCAAGCATGCGACCTATTTCTACCACTTTGCTTCTTTTTTATGTCCATTTCTTATGTTCTAGTGCAATTCCACAAGAAAACCAAGAAACTGAATTTATCATTTTATTAATAATAAAACAGGAAAATCTTTACCTCTAATATAGATCTAGAATCAACAAAATAACATCGTTCATCACTCTATGGGTACTTCCTGAAGTATAAATTAAAGAAGGATACCAAACCCGACTTTCATTTGAATTATGGAAATTAAAAAATAATAATGAAAGTACTAATGATAGTTATATAAAATGATCTATTTGCACAAATGTTTATGTAAATCTTACATATATACTTAAAAAGGATAAAATAGATATAATTTTCAAATAAATAAATTTGAGGCATCAATTAGTAGGCTACATGTATTTAGTAACTTTTCAGTTTTGCATCTATATTTCTAAAAACATGTAATTGTATTACAATTTATAGATTTTTGATATCAATTTTCCATATGATTTCAAATGTAGTTAAAACAACTATATTTTATTTAATTTCTTATAAACCTTTAATCTATAGTACATGTATGTATACAATAATCATATATTGAATTAAGGGAACTCTGAGGGTTCAAGAACAAACCAAGAAATTACGATGGTGTTCAGGAACATATGAAATTGGCGCTGATGTTTTGTTTCACATATGAGTGCCGGAAAAACTACTCACTCTCCCGACATGATTAAGTTGTACTCTTGATATTTTCCCTATGGGGATGTCTGTATTTATCAACAAAAGTGCACATTTGACATTCAGTTTAATTCTGGTTGAATTGAAGTGGACTCCAAATGGACTCCTAAACTACCAAATGGACTCCTAATTTTGTAATTGTGGGAGTCCATGGACTCCTCATTTGAAAATCCCAGGGAAAACCCTGCCATGACGTTAGTCATTTTATTAATCTTTTAATGACTTGTATCTATTTGCCTAGATCCAACACTTTAAGATTTATAGAGTTATTGGTTTTAGTGCTTTGTATATACATATATATACAATGTATATATATATATATTTATATCAACCCATATTTTAAAAAGCAGGTTATGGAGCTCAGCATGACACATAAAGATACATCTGATTTTGATAATGTTTTGAATAAAATGCCAAATGTAACTGATTTATATAAATTAAGTTACCTTGAATTTTTATTTTTTATTCTATTTTATTTTTTTAAACCAGAACATTAAATTAAAGTTCTCTTTTAACTTTAACTGCATTCTGTTTGTTAATATCCTCCTTACAGAAGATTGAATATTCACACTCTATTAATTCAAATTTTCATTTTCATGCAATTTGATTTCAGCAACAATTTATTTTGCAAGATTTTATTTTCCTAAGTTGATAAGATGTCAGTAAACCTGTCAGTTTTATTGTTGCCCAACAAACAACATTGTGATGCTTTATTTTACCCATGTTTTATTGTGCTAAATTCAATCAAATGTTTCACCAGTAAAACTAAGCATACAATGCCAAGTACTAAGGAAAGCATCCGTTGTTCTAATTTTTTGTATTTTAGTTCAGTGTACTAAACGTAAAATTTTCCTGTTTAACCCTAAACACCCCTAGGTATCTTAATGGTACGTTCTTTTCTGTTTCATTAGACCAGTCTTTTATGATCTGTGGAGTTGAAAGGGTTAATGATGTTGATGAAAAGACGACAAATTCTTTTTCTTCTCACAAGTATATACACAAATTATTTTTCCTCTCCTCTCTTAAAATGATATATAAAAAGAAATTCATATCAAAATCTTTGAATTTTCTTGATACTGCATACATGTATAAAAGCATTTCCATTTATATTTACAATTTTTGGATATACCATACCATGGTGCTATTTTTGGTGGGGGTGGGGGTCTTAAATCAAGTTTTAGGGTATAAATGTTTATGGATGATTTTCAGGAGAAAAAGATAAAATGCACATTTGGATAGCAGAATTTATTATTCTGATTTTAAATAACACTACTGTTGACTAGTAGAATAACAAAACATGCCTCTCTTGAGGTTTTACAACTGTGCAGAACATTGATGTTCAGTTAATTCTTCTCTTTCATTTTTATTGTTCTCTCATGTATTTTGATAATTTGAATTAATTTTTTTACTTGATTCATAATGTCAACATGTTTCCTCAAACATGATTATGGCATTTTTTATCTTTTGTGTAAGTACAATACATGTACCTAACATATACAAAAGGGAACATTGTTTTATTGGTCTGTATATGTTGTGTTGATGTGTATTTGTAAATATCCTGAAAAGAAGAATGTTAACTTTTTCACAGGTAAACAAAAATTGTGCTTTTAAGATCACCTTAAGGATTTTATGGAGCTTTTTGTATTTGGGTATCATTAAGTGAATATCATGACCTCTAGGTCAAGAGTTCATGTCAATTTCATGACCTCTAGGTCAAGGGTTTTGTTAATTTTATGAACTCTAGGTCAAGGGTTTTGTTAATTTTATGAACTCTAGCACAAGGATTTTGTAAATAGGTTGTTGACACCGTCATGACCTTTTGGCCTCATTGTAGTGCCCTACCAGTGAAACCATGGGGAGACAATAGGGTTTTCACCTGCACAGGTGACAATGCCACAGTACTCAATATATGACAGTTTCTTAATAAAGTACCGGTATAAACACTTTTTGATGTATGTTTTATCTCTGTATCTTATACACTTTTGGAATTATCTGAAATAAAAAAATATATCTTAATTTCTTTTAATTATGAATAATTAATGCAGCAGTGAGAACCTATATTGACTCTAGTAATTTGTAGCAGTTTAAAGGTTAATAGATTATGTGGTATGATGTGACAGCTGCAACAAAGAAATAAAACAAAATTAAGATAAATCTAAAAACTGATCCTTTTGGGACTTCATATTTAATTTTCTTATGGCATGCAAAATGCTGAAAATACTGGTATTATCACATTTGTAGGCCTATTATATAATGTAGAAAATAAATGTTTCTTTCAGGTAGGTACATAATGCTGTATTACAGATGTTTTGTGAATACTGTCCCAGAATTCCTTTAGATATTCTGTGTTCCTGCCAGTAAATGTACAAAAATCCACTGAATTGTTTGAAAGATTAATGTTACTGTTTCTATGGCAAATCTTTGATACCTCATTCCAAGAATTACTTTTGTTCATCAAAGACCTACAGTGACTATGGAACACAGTCTAATAGTTCTTCATGACTTCAGATAATCTGAGACACATTGTAACTGTTGGTTTCAAGAAGTACTGTAAAATACTAAGGAATGTTTAGTTGTTGTTTACAATATGATTTTGTAATGCTCACAGTACAGTCATACTTGCATTAAATGCTACCTCTGTTTAAAGGGCACCTGCCTATAAAGGCCATTCAAACATAACCTTTGTTAACCTTTTAATAATTAATAAACCTCTTATCAAATGTCACCTGTCTATAACGGCTACTTTTTCCTGTTCCTTTGAATGGCTTTTATAGACAAGTTTGACTGTAGCCATAACGAAAAAGAAATTGTTTATGTATTTTGTAAGTGGTATTATGTCAATCAATATTTTGCAGTTGACAAAAAAAACACCTTACTGTCCATTTTATGGCTAAACCAATCAAGAGCGTTTGTTATGTGTAAGAATTACAAGTAAATGATATTTAGATTAACCAGACATATTTTGCTGATGTAATTAAACTGCTAAAAGAAAGTACCAGTATTATATGTATATATAAGATTCTTTACTGATAGCACGAAACATGAAAAAACATTATATTTCTCCATTTTTTTCTGCATTTCTCTGTCTCTTGTATATATACAAATACACACACTCAAAAAGATGAGCACCTTTGTAGCATCAATATACACTGCACTCAGTGTAGGAAGATTTATATTTAGTATGTCTTCATTACTCTAGCAGGCTATAGATATCTTATGAAGAATTGATGTGTTTCACATTTTCTTAATAAAACAGAAGAGAAGCTGATCAATACAGTTAATATGGCTATGGACTGACTTAAGCAGTTTATCACTAATGTTACTAGCAGGTCAAGGGGGAGTTGCAGTACAAGATTACTGGCAATGCAGAATCAGAACTTTCCTTCAGGGATTCTGAACAATTCTGTATTTTCGTGTCATCTAAAAACTAATATCCGATAGTTTATTTACACACACAGGCAATGAGAAGGATGGCCATCACACACACACACACAGGCAATGAGAAGGATGGCCATCACACATACACTCTCTCTCTCTCTCTCTCTCTCTCTCTCTCTCTCTCTCTCTCTCTCTCTCTCTCTCTCTCTCTCTCTCTCTCTCTCTCTCTCTGTATGTGTTCTTTGTGTTCATTATGTATTTCTCACCTTTTTTTTAGGATAACTTTAGCTAATTACATGAAGTCATGTATTCTTAGTAATAGTCTAATCTTCATAGTGCTTTCACAATGCTTGTTTTTCTATTGATGCAGCATGTCATCAACTCTTGGTTTCCTTGGAGATTATTTTACGCTGATACTATTTCTTGTGCAGTTTTTGATTTCTTTCCAAACAATGATCAATATTATCAGCAGGGAAAGTTGCTCAAACCTATTTTTCCAGGGGGGAAAAATGCACCATTACTCTTCTCTATGTACCGTTCACTTTTTATGTCTATATGAATGCATTAGTATTGTGTGCCATGTCAACCTCACCTTTTGTCTTAGTGTAAAAATTGACTCATGAATATTCAAATATTTACAGGTGTGTTGTAACTCTAGTTGATGATATTGTGAATACTCAATAAGGGTTGGAGGTTAGAGACCTGATATTTTAAAACATGATGCTCAAACCACTTGGCCATGAAGGCCCTCTGTTGTTGTTGTTATATTGTTGTTTAATGTCCCACTCAAGAATCTTTCACTCATATGGTGACGTCACCAAATGCCAGTGAAGGACTTCAAATTTAAGGCTTATGCTCAGCATTTAAGCCATTGAGCAGTTAGGATTCTTTAACATGCCAACACCTACTGTGACATGGGACCTCGGTTTTTACTGTTTCATCAGAAGGAAAGGAAAAGCCAGTCACCTCTGCTGAGTCTCAAACCCGCGACCCTCCAGACAGGCCACCCAGGAGAAAATTGGTTAAACTAATATCTACTATGTATTGAAAACTTCATTTATCATTATAGTTCTAAAAATAAATTGTTTTCACAATTCGCATAAATAATCTCAAGGTTATATTGCTGGGAAATGGGAATGATCAATTACCAGGTATTTTTCCAAATTAACATTACTCCAAATGAAAGATATTATGCAACCACCTGCTGAGAATATTGTATATTTAATTGAAATCTGTGTACGATGTGTAATATTTGCTGTCTTATTGATATTAACACCAACATTGGTTATCTGCATTAAGCAGTGACAAAATTGCCAAGTTGGATGAATGATACAGAATATGTCTATAATTTTTACAGATGATTATAATTTACGGCAGTTGAACTTCAAGCTTATAACATTTTTCAGCGTTAATTTCATGCTCCTAATTTTTATTCTATGTCTTTTACTTCTAAGTCCAATACAGCAACACATGTTGCAAGAAATCCTTCTCTTGATGTATTACCTGTCTAGCAAAGACATACATATACAGCCACTTGCCGAAAGTTCATAGAAATTATCATTTTTTACTATACGTTTCATATAAAACCATATTTTTCCAAAAATATATTGTGAAGCCATTTCATATCGCATTTCAATAGGATTTCCGCTGTAATTCAATGAGCTAAACCAGCCCAAATGTGTATTTAGGGGTGATTGAGTTAAGAATTTTCTGAAAAGTTTTCTACAAGTGTGTCCAGCGTGACTTTTTAAATGAAAGGTTACTCATTTCATAGCAGTCATGACACATTTAAAAAGACCTCTCAAGATTATGCTTGTGACATCTCACTAGTGAAAAATTCTTATTTTGAATAATGATTTAACAGCACTGAACAATTTTTCAGTTATCTGGTGGCAGCCAGTCTTTAATGGTGGAGGAGAGAACCCAGTTTCCGTGTATCTGGGAAGAGACTACTGGCATTTGGCAGACTTTCACACAAAAATCAGCTTGGGCTTCAGTGAGGCTCAAACCTGTGCTGACCAGAACAAACAGACATGGTTCATTGGTGTTTTGTGCTGACCAGAACAAACAAACATGGTCCATTGTTGTTTTGTGCTGACCAGAACAAACAAACATGGTCCATTGTTGTTTAATACATGTAAACTTGGTCTATATTTTTTTGTAAGTACATGTATCTGTGGAAATGATAGTGATATGTCAGTAATAACAAAGCAATTAGTCACTCTTTATATTTCCCAGGTGTCTTTAGATTACCTTCAATACCTGTAGGCTATAATAACACATACTATCAATGAGCAACACAAAATTAAAATTGCTCTTACAATGGATTATCAGTCAAGTTTTCAATTAAAAATGGATGCATCTAAATATGTTGATTTATTCATCGCAATATCTAACACTTACAATGCTCTTTCAGTATCATAACTTGTCCCTCTGAAGATGAAAACAAAATCTATTTTAATTATGATGGTGAAAAGATAAGTAGATATTTTATCCCCTTACAACATGCATGTCATTATGATAGGAAAATAATAAAAAACTCTTAAACATCACACACACATGTGTACATGCACACACACACACACATTCACGCACACACACAAATATATATACTCTCATCCAGAAAATCATTCGTTGTAACAATTTTTAAATGGAATCTGTTGATAGATCTTCTGTCATAAAGACTGCATATAACTGGAAGATGGGGTGGCCTCTTATGATAAGTACCGCTATCTATCTATCTTTGTATTTATATATAAGGTTAATGTTCCTCTTATATATCATTATATACCTTTCAGTTTATGTTTACCACAATGAATTGTCATTATCAGATTATGATAATGGTTTATTGCCTTGTTGCTACAGCAATCTTTTCTGAGTTATGGCCCTTTGGGACTTCAACTTCATATACATATGCATGTACCTTCTTGTGATGGTTACTAGCCTTATATCTTTTAGTGGATCAGTTTGACACTGGGCATGGTGGATAGTCATCATCTGATAAGGATGATATGTTATTACTATATTGGTATGTCAATATTTGGTCGAGTTATAGCCACTTGGGACAGCTTCTGTTATATACATAAGCATCATTTCGTGACTACATTAAGTCTCACGGTTTTCAATAGATTAATTTGATTTTTGTCATGGTAAATTATCAATTATATTAAAAGTTGCTTTTCTTTTTTAGAGCAAATTGGTTTCGTTTCCAAACAAAAATAGATGTTCCAAAGTTTTAACTTTTTTCACTTGGTATCAAGATATGGAGTATATAAATTGAGCAATAACTCATGCCTACATATCACCATAGTAATAAATATAAGCAGGATACCAACAGATGAAAATTAGGATTTTCCAATACCTGATGATTTATTGAGTGAAATCTTCAGCACTGACCTAGTCTTGGAGCATTTTGAATTACCTTTTATAATAAAACCATGCACATTTGTTGTAAATCTGTATAAGAAATGTCTTTCCATGATAATGAAATAACGGAAACCAAAACCAATTTCTCATACTCCATTAACTTTGAATTAGAACATTTTTTGTCCAGTGTTCTTTCCATTCTCAGAGTATTCAATTTTTTGTCTAGACAGAATTCATTTTCCCTAAACAATAGAACAATTTGGCAGTTTGTTAAGGTCCCAGATAATAGGTTTCTGATGCATTTTTCATATGTAACTTAAGATTAAACAGGCTGGTTATACATTTCAGGTACATAATATCTTGTATCCAGCAGTCAGTACTAAACACCACCAGATACTATTGGGAAAATTACATAACACTTTAATTAAAGACTTTACACATCTGTCTGAAATACATGCATGCTCTTTCAATTCATACATAAGTTGTGAAGTATGTAGGTGATAAGGATATAAGTGTAAGGATTCAATTGGATATAACAGTTAGTGATAGAGAAAATTGTAGACATTTGGAATATGAAATGAAAAATGACCTTTAACTGGTAAATTTACAAAATGTTTAAAATATGGCTCACTTAAATAACATTTAATGTGTATGCATTAAAAGTTATACACCAACAAAATTGTTATGAAACACTCTTTAATATGATATATCCCTTAGTTTGATGTATAACTTGTAACATATTTTATTGAATGGTAAAGTTGGGACATGTTTTTTGAAACACCCTATATGTAGTGGTGGAACCTGTTTTGAAGGTCTACTCTCATTAAAGACCCTGTCTTTTGAGACCACATTCATACATCCACTATGTTTATATATATATATATATATATATATACCCTATTGATATATATATATATATATATATATATATATATATATATATATATATATATATAGATATCATCATATAGCTGTGTTGTGTCTTTATTGATTATTTTTACACATTCATGCAGGATCCAGTCAATTCAAGATGTATACATTTGTGTCATATTGTATTATCATCCCCAGAGATAAACTGATATGTGTATACCTAACAATAATTTTGTGATGTTTGTTGAAGCAGAAGTTGTCTTTTATAATGTTTATCAAATTTTATTTTATCACTCTCATATCTCAAGACTTAACTGTGAACATATAAAAAACAATGGATCCATCTGTGAAAATATAAAATAATTTATCTATCTGTGGACATCTAAAACAAACAGTTTATTTATCTGTGAGCATATAAAACAAACAATGTATCTATCTGTGAACATATCAAATAAAAAATGTATATATCTGTGAACATTTCAAAGAAACAATGTATCTATCTGTGAATATTTCAAATAAACAATGTATATATCTGTGAACATTTTAAATAAACAATGTATCTATCTGTGAACATTTCAAAGAAACAATGTATATATCTGTGAACATTTCAAAGAAACAATGTATCTACATGTATCTATGAACATATAGATGAACAATGTATCTGTGAACATATCAAATAAACAATGTTTCATGTCAGATCTTTATCAGTGCCATATATAATGGGATATGTAATAGAGAATTATGTAATATAGATAAAAAACCATTGGTATTGTGAATGTTTTGTGCCCCCATCTTATGGGATTTGAGGGGGGGGCATATTGCTTTTTGTCTGCCTGTTTGGCTATTTGTTTATATGCAACATATTGGTTTCCATAAAAAATGGACTTTCCTCATATTTTACCAAATTTGGTATGAAGTTTTGTAATGAGGTCTAGGATGAAATTACTTATGTTGAACATACCACAATATTTGCTAGAGTTATGGACCTTAAAAGCTTTCAAAAATGGCTTATGTATTGGAAGCATACAGTATAGTCAAAATAATGAAATAAAACTCGAGCTTGAATATTGAGTAAATTTGGTGAGTTCACATGCTGAGGTCATTGTTTGTCTTTTTGGCCTTTTACAATTTTTCACAGGGAGGGGGATAAATGCTTTATGACTATTCAGCATTGTCAAAGAAATTATGTCTAAATCTAATATCTGTTGTCTGAAAAAATATAACAGACAACTTCCAAAAGCACTAAGGATTAGCAAGACTACGTTTCTGTCTATCTGTTTTTCAAGATGGATTTTCCATTTTATGTTTAAGACTACATCAGCTACCAAAAAACCTATTAAGCAGCAAAAATTATCAGTAATTGATGAACTACAAGTTAAAATGACTAATATCATCAAGAGACTGCTCACAGGCCCTTCAAGGGCCTCTTCTTTTTTTTTCCCATTCTTTTTCCTTGTTTACAAGAAGTATATATGTCATTGAAGTAGCTCTCATGTACATTAATACTTGATCATATTGATTTCTTTCTATATCCTCTGTGATTGTCCCCAGTGATTTTATCAGATGACAAGAACTTTCTGTTGAGACAACAACAATTTATATACATATTTATATATACTGGTGTGTATGCGTATGCTATTAAGACCACCTAACTGGCTCACTCAAAGTGATCTGATTAGTGAGGTGGTCTCTTAAGTGAGGTTCTGTATTTATTAGATTATTATCAAAAGACTGAAAACTTGTGATTTTATATATATATATATATATATATATATATATATATATATACAGTGGAATCTCGTTATGTCATAATTGGATGAGTTGAAATTTCGGTTATGTCAAATTCAAACGGCCAGTCCCAATTATTCTAATATATATTTATACTTTTATTCTGGATATCTCAAAGTTTTTATCTCAAAATTTCGCTTATCTCAAAGTATTTTCTGGTCCAAAGTTTCAAAATATTACAGAATTGTTACTTGTTATCTCGAAGTTACCCTCTGCGATTGATACATTTTGTATGCAAAATTCATTCTTAAGATTACTTGTTTACCTTCAAAACATTAGACAATTGACTTGTGTTAATGAGCCAAGATGAAAATTTAATTAATAATTGCTTAGTTCCAATTTACATTAAGCAATACCCTGAGTAGCTCTATCCATTGTCCAATAAGAGTAGAAGATATGTAAATTGAAAATTTGGTTGTCTGGAATTTCAGATATCTCGAAGTAAACAGGGTGTTCTCAACATATTTATTCATTTTTAACAGGAAAATCATAAGTGAGACCAAATTGTTTTATTGTGAATTATGTAAAATAATAATTAGATTTACAAGTGACTAAATAGTCAAAATAATGAAATAAAAGTTGAACTTGAGTATTGAGTAAATTTGGTGACTTTGGGCCCAGTTACTAATTGACCTGAAAAATGTGTTTGCTTGTACAGAAATGAAACCAATTGATCACCAATTTTGACATGTTTGGCAATTTCCTGAAAAGATTCATTGTATGATTATCTACTAAATCAATAAAAGCAATACCATTGGTCAATTAAAGTCATGAAATAAGACATAAGTACCTCTAATGTATATATGGTCAAAGACATATGTTTTAATTAGGCTAAAAATGGTACATGTACATCATCATGATAAATCAAAGGAAATATTGTAATCTTATATACAGTTAATCTTTGTTTGGTTTGGTTTGGTTTTCAGATGTCACATCCTCATGGCATTTGTTTTTCTGGTATGAAAGTGTGTTCTATTCATAGAGAAATGTATTAAGGCTTCATAGAATTCATAGATAACTTTGATTAAATGATATTTTAAGCCACACAATGTTTCAGTCATATGATGTCAGTTACTTTTTTTAAAGCAATATGAGCTGTCTTCTACAGAATTTTTTCATGAAAGTTTTATGCAATATTTTGTCTGGTATACATTTTAAATTTTGAATTTTTTGTATGGCATTTTATACCTCATTCAACAATTTTTCAGTTTTATGGTGATGGTCATTTTTCAATGGTGGAGGAGAGAATCAGGTTACAGTATATCTAGGAAGATGCCTTTGACCTTTTGCAAGAAAACTTTCTAATTTCTAGAAAATTTTCTAATAACATCAACTTAGGTTCCAGTGGGGATCGACCAAAAGTGAGAACTTCATGGTTCACAGCAGAATGCTCTAACCATTTGGCCATGGAGGGCCCCGTATACATTTGTAAGATATCTCCTGGTAGTTAAAAGAACAAATGCATGGGTATTATAAAAATAAACCACAGTGAAACTTGTATATAATGGGACACAAGAAAACTGGTCTTTATAAGGAGGTGGTCTTTATATAGAGGTTGATTTTTACACAAATGGTATTATTGAGGACAGCAAAAAATGGTCTTTGTGACCATCTGGTCTTTATACATAGGTGGTCACTAAAGCAAGTTTTACTGTATTAGAATAAATGTAATTCATTTTAACTGTTAATTTGAATCTGCCATCACAAATTAACTTTTTTATGTTTATGGCGATAACCAAGTTTCAAGGAAGCATGTGCAATTCCAAGACAAAATTGGACACAAGTGCTGGTATATATTTCATATTCATACAAAAGAATTATTGTAGAATCAGGAAAATTTGGTTGCAGTTTTAATTTCATTTATTTTATTGTTTTCATTTATCAATGAAATTAAAACCATGACAGAATTTTACTTGAATTACCCCTAGCAACACCAATAGGTTCCCTTACAAACATGCTGTTTATTTCAACAAAATTTAATGACAACAAAATTGTCATATTTTTTTAAGCAAAATTTTAACCCCATTAAATTTTCTGATTCTGCAGTATTCTGTTCGATGAATGATAACAGCATTTTTCAACATTGCTTTGGTTTCAACAAATATTTGAAACTGCATGGTAAAGGTACTTCAACCTTTTTTCACTTAAAAATGTAAATGGTATGCTCTTTTCTATTGTTGTAGACCAGTTTATTATGGTCTGTAGTGTCTTTCTACATCGGAGCGTTTTTAATATCTTAGTGCTGTAAAATTGAATTTGATGTCTATGACAAAACCTTGGACCATTTTACCTTTCAACACCACAGATCACAATAGACTGGTCAAAGAGCACAGAACAGATTATACCACTCAAATACTCAGGGGTAATAGGGTCCAGGTTTATGTTTATTTTGTATTCCTGCTTTGCAATAGAAAATGGTATCAGCTTTAGCACCAATGGTATATGCAACTGTTTTTATGTTGGATCAATCTTATTGAAATGAAATTGTGCAAATTTGCTTAAGGGCAACAGGGAATATGGCATCTGGTATACTCTAATTTCTGATCATTCTTTGCAGTGCCCATCATACAAGAAGAAACTCAAATTGAACTTTCTTCAGAGGTCAGATGAAGCATGACCTTATTGCACTGCCAATGATATTTTAAACTGACAATGTGCAGGTGGGGTGGACTCTCTTTCATAAGTTAAATATCAGCTTCAGAGTGGTTTCACATAGGTCAACAGAGATTTGATGTTAAATGAGAGACTTAGTTATAACCATTTTGATGCCAATGTGTTGTAGTACATGTTGTATATCTACATCGTTTATTTCATTGGAGTTTTGTTTGAACCTGGCTACAAAAGGTTTGGAGATCCAAAGATGAATGATTTATTCATTCTTTGGTTGTCACTCTCAATACAGCAAAAAAACATGGCATGTACATTTTAAAACTAGAGAAGGTAATTTCGTCACATCATATTTTGGAAAAGACCATGAACTGTTTAGATAATCTGAAATTTTTTTTAAAAAAAAATTCTTTCAAAACTCATTATCAATCCCATAAAGATGGGAGTATCATTGGTTACAAAACTTTCACATGATCATCGAACCAAACTTTATCAATACAAATGAAGGCCTCATCTTGAAAACTTGTGACCTTCAACTTTTACACCACAGTCAATACTTGTTTGAAAAGAATATCTGAATTTGAGCCCTAACCCCTAACCCCCCCCCTTGCAAGTGAAACATTACCGCTATACCACCAGGAGCTGTCTTGAACAAGATAAATTGAACAATGTAACAGAATGTAATTACAGATGTGCTGTAGACACTACAACTTTGATTTTTAGCATGTATTTTTCCTTCTGTATGTTTCTAACATTGTCTTATTCCTCTCTATTGATCTGACTGACTCTGTAATGATTCCAAGAGATAAAAGGATTGATGTAAATTTGTTCCAGACTCGGAAGCTTTAGTAGTCACAGGATAAAAAAAAAGATAGAGAAGCCAAATTACTACCCATACATATACTACATATAGTGTCCCGAAAATAAGTCCAAAAGTACAACATCGTCCATCTTAATAACAGCGTGTACTTAGACACCAAAAGACGTATATATATTTTTTCCTTCTTTGCTAATTTTTCACCTTAGCTGCAGCTATTTTTGAGAGAAATTACATAATTTGTGGATTGCATGTATCGCAGATCTACAGGGGTGCGTGATTTACTCCCAAAATGTCCAGTTAGCCATTATAGCTTCTCATTTTATCAGTTTTAGCATGAGATAGCCTCGTATATTCGTATTAGCCAATGGGAAATGTGCACTTGTAACGGCATTGTCATGATACTTGTTTGTACTATGAAAGTGAACTCCGATCTGTTTTGTTTCAAATTAATCCTCATGAGATAGCTTTGTTGCTTTTATTTACAATTGAAATGAACTATTATTGTAACTTTGGTACTACCATAGTTGTTAGTATCTTTGGAATACAGCCTAGACACTGATAGATTTTGTTGAAAACTTGCCAGCGCTGTTGTGAAAGGTGTTTCTTTTTGGATTGTATATAGCCTCCAAACCTCTTATATCCAAGATAATTCCTTTTTATTTCCGTGTTTTTGACTAGAATTTATGGATCCCTTGTATTTGAAAAAAAAATGATAAAATAAAAACTAATGTCAGTATCTAATTATTAGAGAACAAATTTCTTGGTTCAAAATTATATGATGGCATAGTTAGCTTGTGTAAATAATTACTACTGCATAAGAAATCACACATTTAATTATCAAATCAAACAAAATTTCAATCCAGCAAATGCCTGCAAGGTTCAGATCCAAATTCTGTTGAAATATTAAAGTAGTCAAAGACTATTTCACAAATTTTGTAATCCCTTGTTCCGACTAAATGTTGAATGTTAATATTGCAGCAAAATCATATTAATATGCTTCTCAGTCCATGTCCTACCTGGGACAACATAGTTACTGACTTTATTCTTCCCTAAAGACTTGGTTTATGAAGTGAGAGCCACAGGTGATGTAGTGGGAATGATATGTTTAGGTGCCCTACTGCATTGGTTGAAGTTTGTAACAGGTCGGGGGCTCTGTGGCCAAATGGTTAGAGCATCACACTTTTAACCATGAAGTTCTCACTTCTGGTCAGTGCAGGTTCGAGCCCTGCTGGAACCTAAGCTGATTTTTGTAAGAAAGTTTACTTACAGAAGGCTGGTGTTCCGTTCTCCGGTACATTGTAAACAGGATCTCTCCTCCACCATAAAAAAACTGACTGGTAATATACAAAGATTTCAGGTTCAGTCATGATAGGTTGAAGGGAGAATACTTGAATAGCCAAAACCTTTGGTATAGTAATTGCACAAGTAAATTATTGTTAGGACACTCACTGCTTAAGTAAAAGACTCCGGTCCGGTCAATTGCGAGTAGTAACTGTTACATCATTTGGAGTCAGAAAAGCAATTTACATTGCTTTTTAATTGGCTACAATTCTTATGTCAGAATATGGGTAATACTTTCAGGAAAATATGCATTTGCTGCACTTACACAATACTGTGATATAGTAGGGGTCAACAGTCATCTCTTGCTGGCAAGTAGTCTAGAAATCTAATTGTCTGAAAATCCAAGGTATTATATGTTACACTGTACATGTAAATTCATTTATTTTCCTCAAGTTTAAACTTTCATGATTTTTCCTTCAAAAACAAATTGGTTGAAATTAATTTTCATTGATTTTGACTTATTCTATAGTCCATCAGTCAAGTAAAAGATTTTGCCATGGAATTTTTTTTTTTTTTTTTTTTTTTTTTTTTTTTTTTTGTTACCTTCAAAATTAAAATTAAATCCTCAATGAAAATTTATGATTTAATAGTAGTTACCATTTTTTTTATAACAAAATTTCTTTCCAACATTACATTGTTTTATGCTTCATTTTGTTTGTTTTTGTTTTGGCGGTGTTTTTTTTTTTTTTTGGGGGGGGGGGGGGGGGTTCTGATTTTGTTTGGTGTTTTTTTCTTGGTGTTTGGCTGAGTAACTTTCAGTTGCCTGAATCCAAATTAGATTCAGGTAGTGAACACACTGACAAGCACTAATAAGTGTGATTTTGTATCCCTGCATAGGCACCAAATAATTGATGGTTCACGTGACTTACAAATGGTTCATTTTCCGCCTCTGATTGTTGCTTGTAACTCTGATATACAACACTTGTATGATCTACATTTAGCAAGCTAGTATATACTTCCAAGCTATAAAATTCTGTGATTCCTTGTCATCATAAAAAATGTTTATTGCAGAATCTTTATCAGCAGTGGTTGATAATTTTGTTTGAAGTAAACATAATTTCATCTTCATTTTTCAAGATGGCTAGATGTACAACATTTTATGGTGTGAGAGATGACATAAATTCAACAACAACAGCACTAGTGTTTTTTGTTCATAAACTATCAAACAGTATATATGGGACACTCAGAAATTTTGTAAATTAATATGTTGACACTCCTGGTAGTGGTGCAATGTCATTACACGGCACACTTGGACCTCACAGGTATAAAGAATTAGTCCTTTATCCCCAAGTATCATAATGGTATTCTCTTTTCTACTGTTTTAGATTGATGTATTATGTTCTGTAGGGTTAAAAGGGTTAAGTGCATTAACATGTACATAATGAACATATCATTCATCACAATTTCCAAACATACACAAATTTGTAATGCAGAATTGAAATCTATGTACCGGTATTAAAAAAATTGGCTATAGATTTCACTATTTTTGTATGAGTAAACCAATGTTGCAGTCTGTGTGTTCTAGACCTTGGACCTTCTTGCGAATGGCATTTTGTTGGGAGGTCTCAAAATAAACCATTGTCAGTGGAATCATATCCTTGTCACATTGTATCAGTGCCACAAGTCTTTATTTTCTTCCTCTCAAAGCCAGTTTAGTCTTTTTAAATATGGTGGCTACCCATGATGTCATGTCAACCAATGTATAATTTTATTGTGACCTCTGAGTGGTCTCACTTTGAACCTTGAATACAGAAACTTGTGCCTGATGTCATTTACTGTATAGTTGCTTTTATTCACAGGGAATTTAATTTCGCTATATTCGCAGTTAATGACAATGTCGTGAAATTAAATACCTGTGAATATAATACTTTGTACTTATGAAGTATCAGGAAGACAGTTCGTAATTAATCTTGTGTGAAATTTAATACCCGTGAATAAGTTCCTTTTAAAAAAACGGGAAATTTTCTCCCTGTGAAATTAAACAACTATACATTATTTTTTTTTAACTCTGAACCATGTACATATTGTGAGTGGCCTTCATGCAGTATATTTTTTATCCTTGATGAAGGTGATTTTCATGAGAGAGCAGACATTTGGTTTTGTAATTTGATTATGTATTTTAGAACACTGACCCTAGATTTTCTGTAAATAACTTCATTCGGAAGCTGAGTAGGTTATGCTCTATAAAGAGAGAGATAGCTGTCCATTGCTTTTCTAGTTTCCATTGTATTGTGTGTTATGTACCTATGATTCTATGACTTGCCAACATTAAGTTGTACATTTCGTGCTCTTTGTACAAGATCTGTGATAATACCATCATGGTGTAAAATAGTACTTCTCTCTGACTCTCAGATGCTTTGGCAGAATCACAATAACTAATAACATAATCTCTGTGTTATCATTAATGTTGGATTATCACCTCACACACTGAGGTGCTTTTTCTCATCAACAACATCATCTCAGACTATTTTACTCTGTTTCACATTTGTGAAATATGAATAAATCAGAGATTACCAAGCAGTTTATAATAAATATATTGACACTTAGTAATAGTTCTTTCATTTTGACCTAGTTTATCACCTATAGTATGAGATGATATTGCTCTTAGGACTTGGTCTTAAAGGAACATCCACTTATAAATGACAGGGTCATCCCTCTGTTTGTATTATTGCATTGGTCATAAATTGATTTCTAAATCTTTAATCAACCAAACAAATGTTATCAAAGATTTTGACTTCAAATTTTCATTGGCTCTTTTCAAAGTCTAAACTGATGTTCATTTCATCAGAAACACCCCATAATCTGTAGTAATAACGTTCCAATGGTTTCTTGGATTGTTATTTGCAAAGCCCATGATCAATGTAAATTATTTTTCTTTGTCGTGACATTCAGAATTTTTTTTAGTAAGACATTTTATTGAATACCTTCAAACATTCAATATATGTGTCAATTTCAGAAATTGAAAGCAAAAACAGAAACACATCTCTGATTCATGTAAATGAAAAAAAAGCCATTGTATTCTGTTTCAGCTTACAATAGGCCTACATTCATGCATAGTGTCTGAAAAATCAATACTTTAATTTACAGGAAATGGAGTATAAACATGACTTGTTCAAAAACTAGGATAATCCTTTCATGGAATGCAACCCATTAGTATGTTTTAAGGAGTTTATGATAGAATTGGTATTTTTTTGAATTGAGAATCAAACTTTTTTTCAACACAAAATGATAGATAGTTCAGAGATGATACAGTGCATATAAGATGACTGTATGGGATAGATTAGTTGGCAGCTAGCCAACTGCCTTTATCAAATGCAATACACAGCCAGGTATTGCAGCATCAATTTAGGTTTCAGGTACATTGGGTGATATTTGCTTAGCTCAAAGACTTTCACAACTACAGTCAGTGCACAAAAGTAAAAGTCAAACAAATTATTTCTTTGTGTCATGTAATGGTTTTGTGTATATACAGTAAATACTGAAATGTGCTGATGCTAAAATTGAAGATTCATTTGTGACTTTCTGTCTGCGTACTATAGACCTGACCTATGTGACTCTTACAATAGTATAAAGCACTATGCAAATTAAATTTAAATTAGAAGCCTATGCGGTCAAGCAGGTAGAGCATCACTGAAAAATAATGGACTCTTCTGTAAATCAATGATTTAGGCCATTCCAAATATGTCTTCAGGGATGAATGAGTTAATGGTCCTTTGCATATGTGTAAGCTATACGAGGCAATGGGACTAATTCCTGTACCATGTGATAACCAAGGGTTTCATTTAATTGTTTTTAATGGTGGTGGAGAGATTTGTATACAAAATACCTGGGAAAAGACCTCTGTCCATCCTTAAGTGAACTGCCTAACTTTCTCACAATATCAGTACTTGAGGTTAGACTGCTCTTAGGAAAGTTGTTTTCTTGTTGAGTGATAGATCGATTTCTCTTGGGATTATTAGGACATGCTACACGTATGAATAATTTTCTAAACTTGGTAAAATCAACAAAATAGAATTAAATCTTATTCTATGTAGGTAAAACAAACAAATTTATTCTGTGCACCTTAAACTGATGGTTTGAACATGTCTTTTACTTTAAGTGGGTGAATTTTAGAAGTCACAATAAGTAGGTCACAATTTTGTGAAATGTTGTTGACAGCGTTAGAAAAGTACAAAAACCAAATTCTACATAACATCTCATGACATATTGTTAGGTCTGATTGTAAGAATTATCAAAATATCTCACTCTCTCCTGTGAAATACATTTCAATTAACAATTTTTGCTGTTCACTTTTCATTCCACAGAGAAATGTTCTTGTAATTACTAAATGTATTCACAGGGGATGAACAGTAGATAGTTAAATGGAAAGAAATGGGTAATTAGGGAATGTTTCTTTTATTACTTACCAAGTATGCATGCATGTGCGTGTGTGTATACATTTTATATATTTTATATGTGTGTGTGTGTGTGTGTGTGGATATATATATATATATATATATATATATATATATATATATATAAATTTATGGAACCTAATTTGAGAGATTGCCCTTTCTGCCACTGGATTGTGGTCTCCAAATAGAGATTTTGTATACAAAATTATTTAACTGCTTCGTATTCAAAATGTAGTCTCTCTAGACAGGTAGTCTTTCATTACAGTGGTCTCTCTAGACAGGTTACATTGTAGATAGATAGACAAATAGACAGACTGAGAAAGATAGATAGACAGAAAGGTAGACATAGACACTGCTGGTTACATAGATATGAAATATTCTATCAAGACATAAAACAACATTACAATGAAACCTGTCTTGAGAGACCATCCCATCTGTCACAGAAATGTTGTCTCTCAAGACAGGTGGTCTCTCAAAAGACATTTTATTTACAAGATTACTTAACCAAGTGGTTTTCAGAATGTGAGACAGGTGGTCGTTCATAAGAGTGGTCTTCCAAGACAGATTCCACTGTACTGTCAAACACAAATGAATGAATCAAGATTAGTGCCAGAGATATTGATGTAAGCTGTAATAACTTGTTAATCTTGTCAAGTAAATCAAGTTTAGAATATATATACATTATCTCAGAGTGAAGAATCTTTTTTTTTTTTCTTTTTTTTTTTTTGGTAATTGATTGACTACATCTCATATGCAATTCAAGTACCGGTACTACAGTCATATTTTTTCTATAAAGGCCACTCATTGGAACAGGCAAAAGGAGTTGTTATCGACAGACAGCCTTTATAAGGAGGTTTATTTTTTGTAAAAAGCTAAGAAAGTTTTACGTTTGAACAGCCTTTATAGGCAGGTGCCCTTTATAAAGAAGTGACCATTAATTCAAGTTTGACTGTAATACAATTGATCTCGTAACACATACTCCTGAATTTAGTTGGGGAAAGAGATAAAAAATATTGGGATGATAGGTCAGTTGAATCTAGGGCATAAAGAATAAGTTTAAACCCATAGATATGTTTTTATCATGTGCAAATAATTTATCACCAATATTGTTTATTTTCTTTATTGATGAAAAGCTTTCAACTTATTTACAATTAATTCCTCCTCGTACTTTAGAAACCCAAGGTCTATACACGTGTTACCATTTACAAATCTTTATAAGTTAAAGTATGAGAAAAAAAAATATCTACAATATCTTTGTCCAAAAGTGATACTTGCATGTGACCTTACATCTTTTGCCTTTTTGCGAGAGAGAGAGAGAGAGAGAGAGAGAGAGCATAGGAGGAAATGGAATAGTGTATTGGGACCTAATTTTATTTGTACATGTTGTGACAGGATACCAGATTGTTTTACTCAGTGTATTGGGGTATTGAGTGTTCCTATTGATTCTGCATAATTTCAATGTTTATTATGATAGTTGTATTTATTTATTCATAGGATATTGATTTTTTTTCTTTTAATTCTGTTGATGAAAATAGTAACATATGAACAGCCTTTCACGTGCAAATTGAAGCTTAATGCTGTTGTGGAAATGTATTTATAGATAGATTTAAATGTACAAATTCTGTTAATAAAACTTAATATCTGACATTTAAAGGACAAAACCAATAATTATTATTTCTATCTCTGAACAATAAACCACATTGTGTATTCTACTGCTTCCGTGAAGCAGTAAAGGTTAGAAGTAATGGATTTTGTTTAGGGCATGCAATTTTTATGTTGATGAATTGACAAGAATAGTTTTAAAATGTATGGAAATAATTAAAGTGTGTAATTACTTTTTTATTCTACCTTATATACCTGGTTGGTATTTGTCAAAATATTTTTTATCTATATACCGTTATAACCTTTTTTATTATTGATCTTAATTATCATTTGGTTACTTTTTTAATGTACATATATATGGCCCATCTATATAATTTAGATGATATTGAAATATCACCAAGTGTATAGATTAAGTTTCATAAATTTATACCTTTGCAATGGTCTAATGTTAATAATACATGATACATGAGTGATAAGAGCATCACACTTTAAACACTGAAGTCTCTTACCTCTAGTCAGTGTAGGTCCTAGTCCCACTGTAATCTAGGTTGATTTTGTGAGAAAGTTTTGCAGTTTACTTGTGGAAGGACGGTGGTCTCACACTATAACTGGGTTCTCCCATCCATCATTAAAAACTGGAAAATTGTTGAGTGTTGTGTAAAACACCATTCAAACAAACAAATTTTTCCTATATATTTTACCGGTAAATGCTTTATCATGTATCATTAGACCTCAGTTTAAGGCCCATTTTAAGTTAAAACCCATGACTTTCCCTTCTGATACAGACTACAGTGGAATCTGTCTTGAGAGACCATCCAATCTGTCATAGAAATGTGGTCTCTCAAGACAGGTGCTCTAGCAAAAGAGGTTTAATTTTAATGGTTATTTAGCCAAGTGGTTTTCAGAATGTGGCCTCATAAGATTGTTGGTCCTTTATAAGAATGGCCAGGTTCCACTGTACTTGGATGGGGCAACTATCACTAGTTCATTTCATCAACCCCTAAAAATAACTATGAACTCTTTAAATCACCGATTTAGGCCAGTCCAAATATGTAGTAGGGGTGAATAGATTAAAGTCTCTGATATGACACCATCTTACAAACTTACCTATCCAATCTGAAGATCATACTCAGTTCACATTGGTATGGAGTGTATGCGCTGACCACTACACTACTAGGACACGGGATGGAATTACCATGCGATTTAGTAATGATGGTCTATCATTTCAGATACAATGTTACCAAAGACTGATCTAGCATTATTATCAATTATCTGTTACTTTTGTTTGTTAGAATTTGCTTTTTATCTGAATTTTGACATTGTACAAGATAAGATTTACTTATCAAGTAATTTTGTTTACTTTCAGCCTGAAGAAATGGTCCTTCTTGGATACAAGTAGACAAGACTGGAAGGCCCAGTCAACATAGGAAAAACAGTCCTCATCATTAAGTACAGTGGGATTAACTGATACAAAGTTTTAAGATAGATAAAAAAAGAAATGCTCATTGCCAAGGACATGTAAATAAATACTGTGATAGGAAATAAAGAAAAAAAATTACTTCATCTGATTTACATTTATAACAAAATATAGAGATATATGAAGAAGAACAAAGGTGATATAACTGGCTGTATTGTGGGATGTTTTCTCTGGCCTAGGGGAGATCACTCTGCAAGAAGCTGTTGTGATCTAAGCAGCCATTATAGTAAAGAATAATATGATACTAAAGTGTGATAATTATTTTCACATGTGTACTAACATCTAGCAATTCTGAAGGAAAATAAATAATAATTTGTGTTCTGCCAAGCCATTTTTTCTTACTACCATCAAGCAGAGTTATGTTAATACCACGCAGGAATGGCAGAGACATATTGTTATTATTGTTGGAGCACTTGGAATTATCGTCTTTCTTCTCAGTGCATAGGCTACAGTGTTGAACCAAGGATTTGTTACCAAACAAGGAAAATTGGGTCGTCCACACCTGTACAGAAATGGACCATATAAATGAAATCTGGAGTGAAAATATATAGAAGCATAAAAGGCGATGTATATAAGGTCTATATGGATGTGCATCCTCATGTTGTTAGTATAATTGAATGATTTCCAGAAGTCGCAATATCAAATCTAGATGAATTATGAATATATGTGAATGATGTTGGTCATTAGATAATTGACGAATAGTGTGAAAAAAATGTTTAAAAAAATAACAAATATTTTTAAAAAATCCAAAAACAAATTATTTGAATACTTTTCCATTTGAATTATTATGATTCATATGACATTTTCACCTAGAAATCCAGTTTGCAGACCCTTGTTAAAATTTATTCATATTGACTTCTATTTAATGAAGTTTTATGAAAGTGAGATTCTGTTAGTAACCATTTACATAAATTAATTACTCATTTTTAAGCTGCATACCCGTGTTGATTTAGATTATATGGTTTTTAATGCTACACATATAAATATGTAAATATTTTAATTGTATAGATTTTATTATTTTCTGTGTTAGACTATTTACACCATTTATCATAGTTTTCCAGTTTTAACTGCAGGGTTTACTATCATTGATAGGAATAATAATTTATGTAAGAATCTTGGAGTTGTCTCCCTTAAGAGTCTCTTGACTCTTTTAGAATAGTGTAAGCACCTACTGTACATGAAAGATTGGTTACCCAGTCACATGACTGTGTGTGTGTATGTGTACTTGTGAGTGCATATGTGTGCATGTGTGTCCATGTATGTATGTTATGTTGTGTGAGAAAGATAGAAAACCAGATGTACTTTAGCAAAGCAGTACAAATTAATGTCTTTTCCCTTCTGTTGAACTATAAGACACAATCAAAATTAGACAAATGTTTCGGTCCCCAGAGTATTATGTACATGTGTGTGTATCATTTTTCACGAGCATCTTATTTACCATGGCTAGCTATTTTTAGTAACTGCTCCTGTCAATTACCACTGATCAACAGGTAAATTGATTGTAGCTGCCAGATTTTTTTATGTATGTCGTAGCAGCAATTTTTGGTATGCTAATTTCTATGGGTACTGTGACATATGTGTCATGCTTACTCATTTCTGTCCATTTTGGAAACCTAGCATCACTTTCAGCAATACTTTCGCATCTCATCTACAAAAAATTACTTCTGTACTACAGCTTGCTACCATTATCATAATAAGGGAATGGGACTTGTTGACCTACATAAAAGAAATCTGGGTCAACACTTTAACTTCAGTGATCCTATTTAATTAAATATTGGTGTTGATAATATTGGTTGCCTCTTATGATATTAATGTCATGGCCATTATTATAATAATTTAATTGATACGTATGAATTCTTAGTAAAGGGGGATAGGACTTATTAAACCGATATTACAGTAATTTGGGCTCGCACCATCTCCATATTAATGTATTAGTGATATTATTTTTCTGGTCTTCTGTGGCCATTATTATTACTAATCAATCAATACATTTATTTTTTTTTTTTTATGTAACAGGTTTGTTTTGGTGAGAAGGAACTCCTGTTTTGTAATTACATAGATTTAGTTAAGTACAATTAATCAGTACACAAATTTGCTTTGTAAGAAGTTGTTAGGGCAGGTCTTGGTGCCTCAGTACATCAAATATTGACCACTGATTGGCATTTGGGAAATTAACATATTAACAACATGGTTAGCATGGAAAGAAAATGGTAAACCACACATGTAAAGTATAGGTCAGGTATATACAAAACACTTAAAAATATTTTTTTAGCACAGAAACATGGAACATGTGTTGTTGTTTATCGGTTAATATTATTATTTGGTGATGGATAGGCTAGGTAAAAGAGATATATCAGGGATTTTCCATAATATTTTGGGAGTGGAGCTTGGGCCTTTTGAATTGGGAATTTTAGCACTGAAATTGGGAAATCTGAAAGTAAAACAAACAATTTTAAAATACAATAATCACCTGAAAATACACAAAACAATTTTAAAATATAATAATCACTTCAAATTCATTGTCATTTGACTTCAATTGAGAAATTTCAACTGCAAATTGGTGTGTAGGGATGCATTTTTTGCATTGGTAGTTGGGCCTTTTTTCAGTCCCTATGATAGGGTGGAATACACCTATATGTAAACCATTATCTGATTTTACCATGTTAACATTGGTACCGGTATGTTTGTAATACAAATCTTTTCTCTCAAAGGGAATGGATTTTAAAATAAACTTTGACTGAATTTTTAGAATTAATATTATCCCAATGGTTGTAACACACTTAAGGGTTGATTGTTATTTACAAATGCCGCAATGGGTTGTCTTTTCCTAGTTCCATTTTGACCTGACTTTTTTCTTAGCCCCCCCCCCACCCCCTTCCACTTCTGCAAATTAAAAAGGTAAAAGGATAAATAAAGAAATGCTGACACAGAATAACTACAAAGTGTGACATCCCTATTTGGAAGTAGATATTGAACAACACACTTAAGGATTTATGATTTTATTAGGACTTGGTCATCATAAATTAATAGAAATATATTTATAGATTAAGGTCAGCTGATAATAGAATGAAGGTTTTGATGATTTGTACCAAACCTCTGTAGACACTTTATGGTCAGATTTCTTATTTTACCGTTATATGATCATTAGGTCACTTCTTTATATAATCACGGCATATTAAACTACATTTAAGCATCACCTTTGACTTAGCAAAACCATCATCTGCTGTTTAAAGGGGCATTAGCTGTTTTCAAAAAAAAATATTTCTTTTGTTACTATTTATATGGATGTACAATAACAAAAAAGAGATATTTACAAGCATAAAAATTCTTCAGCCCCTATATATTTTGTGAAAATTGCTTGAGAAATACAGTTTGGCAATTATTCATTTGCAAATGATTAATTTGACCTTACTATTTGTATATTCATACAGCATTGGACCTGACAAAATGTATAAGAATATAAGAACTTTTATGTCAATGTATATCTCTTATTTGTTATTGTACAACAATCTAAGTAGTAAAAACATTTTTTTAGAAAGCACAGCTAATGCCCCTTTTAACAAGAAATGTTTATAGAGATACAAGAGAAAAATAGATTTGTAAATAATATAAAGGAAAAGTTTTATTACTGAAGAACAAGGAATTTGAGTCTTAAGGGGAAAAAAACAAATATTTATTCCACTTTAGAGAAATTTTTAGATTTTGCTACATTATTATATTGAAATATCTTAAATACTGATAATATTTCATACTACATGTACATATTGTAAAATGTATATGCATGTTTCAAGCATTTTGTTGTATCAAGACACAGAGTGATATACAGTAGCTCAGGTCCTGGTGCCACTTAAATGGATTTACATTCCTTGTATATAGACAAGCTTATAGATCAACAATATCCACCCATCAGTGCATGATTTGTCACTGAATAATATTATTTATTATTCTTTTTTTCTTTTTTTTCTTATTTGGTCTAAAGATTATGTAATGTTTCATGAAATTTCTACAAATGATTACAAATTAAGTGGACAAGAAGTAGGCTATTTTTGCCAATTTTACAAATGAATAAATGCCAGATGCTAGCTTGTATGAAGAACGTATGTTTTATCTGAGTTAATGTGACACACTAGGCACTAAATAATTGTAAAGGAGCAGTTACTTCCCCTTAGCAACTGACCAGTAACAAATTGCCATGTTAATTATCTTGTTTCTTTTAGCTTTTATCAATTGTTACCTTGATATAAAATACTGTCTCATGTTTACCTTACATTTGAATCTCAGTTCCTTTTATTGTTTGATATTATTTTAATTTGTAAACTTGTGATAATTTTTACCTTTTTTTATACTCATAGCTCACTTTGATTTTTATTATTGTAGTTATGAAATCGCAATTGTAAGATTTACCCTCTTCTCTATCAACTCATACCATGATTGGTCAGTAGATAACATACATCTATTTATGTTGTATATAATTCAAATGGAATAAATGTCAACAGTTTGGTTATGCCAGTATCATTTTTATGTATTTTTTTTTCTCTCAATAAAATGTTATTGTTCATCAAGAAATCCCAAACTCTGTGGAATCCTGCACTGATCTTTAATATTCTAATGAGAATTATTTGTAGATTTTTGTCAATACAATGGGCAGTATCATGTGAGATGAATAGAAATCTGAAAGAATGTATACATGTACTTGAAAATTTTCGCCCCTGGTTATTTCATCCTTTTAGGTCTTAGATTTGCCCTTAGTCACTATAGTCTCATCGATGGCATATATTTTCATGCTTCAATTCTTTAACTTGAAAAATCAATTTTCATTTTAAAATTGCCCTCTCATTTTTTCACAAAATTGGCAAAAATTATTCTGGAGCCAAAATTACCAGGTATACAGTTCTTGTTAGATACCTGCAGAAACCTTCAGTAGATATGTTCTTTGGAAGAGAAGTGCATTAAATTGTATGGATTTTGTATGGTTTTAACTCATCAACCCCTAAAAACAATGGACTCTTCTGTAAATCAATGACTTAGACCAGTCCAAATCTGTCTTTAGGGGTGAATGAGTTAACTATATTAGTGGTATTCTTTATATTAAAGATTTAAGACAAATTGTTAGTGATGTCATGATGATTAAAAGAAGGGCAGGGCATAAACTCAACAGCCAAGCCAAGGTTTCTGATACTTGTAGACATATAACTCCAAAAACATGTTAGAAATCTGACCAACTTTGTGTATAGATTGGACACGAAGTCAGTCAGATTTCTAACATGTTTTTGGAGTCATATGTCTAAACTTGAAGACATTACATCACTGAGCTTTGTAATACATGATTCAGTCTGATTGTTATATGGGAGGACTCTCGTTTGGTGGTCAGGCTCTGTAATACAAACAATTATATACATTGGAATCTGTTTCATAGTGCGACTCTTTGATATGGTGATGTTCTGTTGAGTAATGTTTTTGTCTGTTGTATGTTATGACTGGTAGATGTTTGAGGTCTTATATGTTGAGATGGATAGATGTTTTAGATCAGTTCAGTTGTATATTGAAATGAGTAGATGTTTGGGATCTGTTATATGTTGAGATGGGAAGGTGTTTGGGAATCTGTTGTGTGTTTAGATGGGTATATGAATGGGAATCTGTTCTGTGTTGAGTATAATGAAATGAGTAGATGTTCTTGCCTGTTATATGTTGAGATGGGCAGATATTTGGGAACCTTTTGCATATTGAGATGAGTTGATGTTTGGGAATCTGTTGCATATTGAGATTAGTAGATGTTTGGGAATCTGTTGTATGTTGAGATGTTTTGAAATCTATTGCAAATTGAGATGGGTAGATGTTTTAACTCTACTGTATGTTGAGACTAGCTAGAAGATGTTTGGGATCTAGTGTTTGTTGAGATTGACAGATGTTGAGACTAGTAGATGTTTGGAATATTGTGCATGCTGAGATGTTTGGGATATGTTATATGTTAAGATGGGGTACATATATGAGAGCTGCTGTATGTTGCGGTTATTAGATTTTTTGTTAGATCTGTTGTATTGAGACTGGTTGATATTTGAGATCTAGTGTTTGTTGATAATCTGTCACATGAATGAATTTGATTATGAGATGGATCTAATATTATAAGGCTCTCTTTTATGATAAAATCTTGTTACATATGATAATCTTAGTCTGTTAACAGTCAGTGTGCTCATTGTTAGTTGGTGTTTTTTCTGTTAAAAGCTCAGATTCCAATGTTTTGTTAGGATTTATACATGATGGCATCTCACTCACATGATTGTGTCTGTCATATAGTTTGGCTGTGAACACTGTTATAATTAAAGGAGCCTGTTGAACTATTACATATTATTATTTAGTTAACATGATCAGATGTTGCCTATTTATATGATCAGATTGTGATGTAAAATTAGGGTCTGCTACACATCAAATGGTGTTACTAAGTGATTGGGTCTGTTACATGATTAGGTTTTTATAATGATCTTATTTCAGTATTAGGTCTGTCAAATGATATTAATTCAGGATTAGATATGTATCATAATCTAATAGGTCTGTATCATTAGGCCTGTATCATGATCTTAATTCAGGATTAGGCCTGTATCATGATCTTTATTCAGGACTAGGCCTGTATCATGATCTAATAGGTCTGTATCATTAGGCCTGTATCATGATCTTAATTCAGGATTAGGCCTGTATTATGATCTTTATTCAGGACTAGGCCTGTATCATGATCTTTAATTCAGGATTAGGCCTGTATCATGATCTTAATTCAGGATTAGGCCTGTATCATTATCTTAATTCAGGACTAGGTCTGTATCATTATCTTAATTCAGGATTAGGCCTATATTGTGATCTTAGTTCAGAAATAGGTCTACATCAAGATCTTAACTCAGGATTAGGCCTGTATCATGATCTTTATTCAGGACTAGGTCTGTATCATGATCTTAATTCAGGATTAGGTCTGTATCATGATCTAATAGGTCTGTATCATTAGGCCAGTATCATGATCTTAATTCAGGATTAGCTCTGTATCATGATCTTTATTCAGGACTAGGTCTGTATCATGATCTTTAATTCAGGTTTAGGCCTGTATCATGATATTAATTCAGGATTAGGCCTGTATCATGATCTTTATTCAGGACTAGGTCTGTATCATTATCTTAATTCAGGATTAGGCCTATATTGTGATCTTAGTTCAGAAATAAGTCTACATCAAGATCTTAACTCAGGATTAGGCTGTACCTGGTCTTATTTCAGGACTAGGTCTGTATAATGATCTTATTTCAGGACTAGGTCTGTATCATGATCTTAATTCAGGAGTAGGCCTGTATCATGATCTTAATTCAGGATTAGGTCTGTATCATGATCTTAATTCAGGATTAGGTCTGTATCATGATCTTAATTCAGCATTATGTCTGTGTCATGATATAAATTCAGGATTAGATTTGTATATTCATATTAATTCAGGATTAGGTCAGTATTAATGATTTAAATTAAGGATTATGTTTGTACATGGTCTTAATTTAGGCTTGACTGAGAGTTACATAAAGAATGATGTTCTGTTACATTCTTGGATATGCTGTTATGTTTGGTTTGTTCTAAAATCAGATTCTTGTACATGACAAAAGCTAGTTAGTAAATGAAATGGTTTGCAATATGATTTTCAATACAGAGAAAGGAACATTTTTGTATGAATGTTTTAAACCTAGATATATAGGGTAGCATGTTGAGTTTCTTTGTCTATCCTCTTATTTAAGGTTCCTATTCTTATTATACAGGTATACATGGCTGGTGATCAACAGTGTTTCCATTACATCTACTGACATTTTCCACATTATTTAAATTTGACTCAACTCCCATAATCTCATTTAATCAATGTTTAATAAATGTGAAGCTACAGTTACAAAAATGTCATATGCTTTCTTTGAGTGATGCTAAACTAGGGAGTTTGTTCCCAAGATATAAAATATGACATATATTGAACCTTCTAAAGGTACCTAAATGGTGTCCTCTTTATAATATTTTGTATTGGACAAGTCAATACTGTTCTATGAGGTTGAAAGGGTTAACTTAATTTTTGACAAATTTGATTAACTTGTTCATCCCTAAAAACATATAGTTGGACCAGCCCATGTCATTGTAGTCAAGGGGTAGATAACTTAGGCAAATGTTTTGTTTTGAGATGTTTTGCAGTGATGATGATTGCAGTATTTGATCAGAAGCTGTGTGTAGGGCATTTTGCAGGGTAATGCTATATTTTAACTGACTTTTTTATTTTATATCTAACATGGCATTCTTTTATTCTTGTTTTTAAAGTTGTAGATTTCTAATCTTTGCTATATTTTGTTTTTACTTTCAAATGTAAAATTAAAATACTCTTTCCATATTTACATTACTTACAAAACAGACAATCTCATACCCTTTCAGACAACCTTGAGATTTTGAGTTTTTTATTGTTTGTTGACAATTTTTTCCATTTCATTCACATTTCATATGATTTTTATTAAGAGAAACAAGGGAGATAACTGACTCAAATTTAAGACTCCTTAATCCAAATTAACATATACTCACTGTTTATACATGTTTCTCCTTTGAATTACTTTTTACTGTTTCATTGCCTTCTGATGAACTTTGACAATCTGTGTGTATGATAGAATTCCACTCTTTGTTGTGACTTCATTTTTGTTGCTATTCCACTAATATAAATTATATTATATAATTTTTCAAAGTTTTATATATTCTTTATTTTTTGTTTTTGTTGGTTGGTTATACAGCACTTTCTTGCATAATAATGAGGAAAGAGTCGGTGGGCATATGGTTTGTAGAACTGAACATAAATGATCGGCCATGACAACTGAACACTGTAAAACAATATAGATAGTTATTCAATTTCAATTTCAGCAGTTTACACTCAAAGATAATTGATATGCTAAATTTTTGTGTGGTAAAACTGGCAAATAAAATATGAATACAAATTCTCAACACGAATTTGTTCAAGGATCTAAATAAACCCTTCCACCACTAAGTTACTTAATGGTATGCTCTATTGTATAAGACCAGTCTATTATGGTCTGTGGGGATAAAAGGGTTAAAACTGCATGAAATGTTTCTATCTGCCAGAGCACTGTGCCAAATTATATTGTTTTACAGTATTAGGTGTTATACAAGGCATCCTATTGGATCTGCCATTGTTCATCATAGATTGAAACTATTTGAAATATTTTTGACTCTGTTTTGCATCACTGTACTGGATAACTCTATCTCCCATGGACTAACTCAGTTTGTACTGGACAGATATATTTCCACAGGACACACTGCTGTCTCTATTGGGCACACTTCTGTCTTAAATGGACAATTCATTTTGTTCTGAACACACTAATGTCTCCTGTTGACACATATCATTTTGTACTGGACACACTTCTTTCTCCAATGGACACATCATTTTGTACTGGACACACTTATGTATTCAATGGGCACTTTTCTGTCTCAGATAAACCAACATCAACTAGACTAGATAAATAACAGAATATTGGTTGTCTTTTCCTGCTCATGTTTTTGTTTATTTCACCTCACCACCAGTTAACAGGAAGCCACCACACATCTGAAGAATTGTTGAATGTAATGCCAGTTTTATGTACACCAGTCCTTATCTTGTCTTTCATACCTTGTTGTAATTTCTTGTTTTTCTCCCTCTTTTATGAACAATAAAATTCAAGGACATAATTATGCTGCTTATAATTGTGTGGAAAACCATCATTTAAGAGCAGTAAATCTAATAAACAAAGCTTTTAAATGAAAGACAAACTTTTGCCATGAGAAATATTTCTTGCAATCAGTTTCACGTCTTAGGTTATCGATTAAATTCATAGTTAAATCCAAATCTTGTTTTCCTGTTTGCCAGCTTCTGTGTCTCATTACCTTGTCAAACACCAAGGTTATTCCACAGAATTGTTCAGTATGGGTTTTTTCCCTGATGAAACATGCTGTGTAAATCTCTAAGTAGCAATGTAACTGTTAACCTTATAATAATAATTATAAATCAATAATGCCACAGCTGAATCTAACCTGAACAAATTCTCAAGATAGCAATTTATTTGTATTTATTTATCTTCTTTTTATATGTTATTCTGGATGAAGGTTGAATTTGTTTCTTGGCTCTTTTTTTTTTTTTACCTTGAAACTGAATGATTTTGGTTGGTCTTGCATAGTTAAGACTGAATATAATAGATCTGTATAGTGGCATACCAGCCTATATTCAATTTCGTATCATATCTAAAATATATACTGGTACAGCTCCATGCCAAGCATGAGTCAACTAACATCATTTTCCCATAATTTTCTATGTTGAATTAACTTTTTTTTAAATAACTGCCACAAAGAAATGCTTGTGTCAATTCTTGCCAAAATTCACATACTTATAACAAAAATCATATTATCTTAATCAGATATTAGTTTTAAACTCCTTTGAAATTTTGTTTCTGAGAAGCAAGAATTTTTTTTTGTGTAGTAAGTGATTTTATTTAAAAGTAACAATTTATTATGAACATAGAAGGAAATGTAATTGCAAATTTTGATTGTTGCTTACAAATACTTGCCGTTTTCATGAAAAGAAATTGACACATTCCAAACCAATTTAGAAAGATAGTCCATGTGCAAGATTTGAGTATATACATTTGTAAGTTGGACCAATAATCTTTAAAAAGTTGAATTATCATAAAAAGCTTTTGGAAAATGGTAATTTTGGCATGGGGCTATTGTAATTTTAGAATGAATATTAATTTGAAAGATAATTCTTCCACAAGATCTTATTTCTTCTTCTTCTTCATACCGTAGTCATTTTTGTTCACAAATTAGACTGGTTGAAATTTCATTAATATATGAAATTAAAGCTAAAGATGTTTAATTTTCTCATCAATATTTAAATTAGTCATATTTCCAGATGTGTGAATTAAAATATACAAAAATCAAACTCTCTGGAAATTTTGCATTATTGAAACAAACAAAAAATCCTATGATGGAGAAGTCAACTTTTGAACATGTTTGTTGCCCTGTTTTTTTATTATTATATATTTATTTATTTTTATTAAATACTTTACACAGATAGAAAATATTAAAATACCAGATCCTGTATCTATATTAATACTCTTATTGAATCACTGTTTAGTGCTTACAAGATACATATAAAGGGAGGTAATTCAAATATTGTTGTTATTTTGTCTAGTCATACTTATTATTTTAGACTTCTAACTTAATGAATATGATCAAGTGGGATAACTGTTGATTTTCTTGAAACTAGATGTTGCATTTCATATTTATTTACTACTCAAGTAGATGGCAATTATTTTTCTAAGCCATTTTGTGCTTTCTTGGTCTTCAACACTGAGAGTCCATAATTCTGTTCTCAAAGCTGTGAAAAACTGTAACAAAATAGAAATAATATGACAGAGTCACAGGTCCATCCAGTCCAGTTTGCATGTACATCAGGTCCATCCAGTCTAATTTACATGTAGTCCAAAGAATCTGTAGACGATGTTGTATTGTCCAAATTTATACAAATTTTACACCATTTTTTTTAAACAACAAGATAATATACGGGGTGTATTGAAAGTTAACTCTTGTCACATACTTTGACTACACATGTATGCACAATTATACAGATTTATAATCTCTATTTTAGAACACTACAAAATTTTACTGTTATCATCAGTTAAGTGTATATTTTATCTTCTATATAGATAATAGTATTAGCATCCGGCTGGTATATACATAGTTACAGACATATTTACACCTACCGTACAATGTAATTGTTATATTTGAGAATCTGTTCGAGAATGGATAGATTTACATATACCCTATACTGTATAGTCTGTATGTTTCTTTATAGTGGAACCTAAGAGACCTTGCCATCTGCCACTGAAAAGTGGTAGATCAAGACATCAGGTTGTCTCACAAAAGAGGTTTCATTGAAATTATTATTTAACTGTGTGGTTTCATTAATGTGGTCTCTTAAGGCAGGTGGTCTTTAATGGATGTGGTCTCTCAAGACAGGCTCCACTGTATAAATGTGACAAAAATGTTCTTTTGTGAGTTAGAAGTACATTTTTGTATATTTGTGTTAGATGTGAGTCTGAGTAGAAGTGAGTTATTTGAATGTTATTTTTAGTAACCGAGTAAAATTATTATATACTTGTTGATATAATTGAGACCCCATTTCTTGCACATTGAATGTTTATGTATACTTAGATTGTTTACATATAAGTATGTTGACTTGTCATTTCGAGTATAAGTAGGTACATCCATATGTGCATACCTTAACATGGTGATTTTATGTGTGAAAAAGGATATGGTGTTGGGCTGTATTTCTCTGTATTTTACCATTAGATTTAGCTTGTATTCTCCACAAAACTATTTGTATTACACATATGCACTAGACACATGTTATAATCATAAAAATGAAAATAGACTGTTCCATGTGTTTGAATGAGGATTATTCCATTTACTGTACCCTTTGTTTCATATAGTTTTAAAAAGATGTACACCCAACTGCACATACTAATAGCATTGGCCATTTACTCATTATATAATATCATAAAGTGGATTTTTTCCCCACATGATATATACATATATATACATTGAAATGTTTTCATGAATTAGCAAAAGAATTTATCCATTGCATTTATAACTGAAGACAGGATGATTGGATTTTTATTCTGTTCAACCAGCATATATTTATCATTGACACTTGTTACAGCAAATACGAATATATTGGTGTGAATTTTTTTTTTCAAATGCATGCTCAAATGTCATTATTAATTCAGGTTTCCCTTTTTGTCATGTCAAGCATTTCTGTGTTTTGACCAAGTTTTATTGTGCATATTCAACCTTTTTTAACCAATAGTCTCAATGATATGTATATATAAAGTTCATGAATAATATTGTATAGGCATTTTTGTCAACTTCAACATTAGAAACACAGTTTTATCAGATGTAAATAGAAAGAAATAGATACAAAATGGAAACAAAACAATGCACCAAATTTCTCAAGCATGAAATCATATTTAAGGGCAATAACTGTACACACATATAATCTCCAGTTATGCCCCTTGACTGTTTTGTTTAGCATTTTTTTTCAGATATTGTCAATTTATCTACAAAGCCATAAGATGATATATTACACGTAAATCGGCTTTAATTCAAATCTTTTCATCTACAATGATTATAGAATGTAAATGTTTTACATTGATGAATTTAGATTAGAATTGTACAACATTAATCTATCACTTTACATGTCACAGAAGTATACCGTAGATATTATGATATTCTTGATCTGTGTTTTTAAGTAAATGTTGGCAAAAATTTTGTGTTTAAAACCAATTCACTGGGGTTGTTGATATTATTTTTCCTTTTCTTTTTAATTTTCCTCTTACCATGTCATTTTTTATGATATTAAAACCTGTTTTACATAAATGTAGATATATATATATATATATATATATTACCACATTTAATTCTTGTTTTACTGACTTTTACAATTTAAGTAGTAGGTTCATCATGTGGTACATGTATAGATATGTGCAAATTTACAGTAGTAGTATGGTAAATGGTACAATTTTGACTTATTCTTAACACAATTTATGAAATATAAGTTTGTGTTTGGCAATGAAGAGTACCTGTTTCAAATTTATCTCACTATAGCTGCCCATTGTTTAGGATGTATTGGAACAATATATTGACAGCAGTGTATGCTATGTGCCTCAAGTGGCAGGGGAAGGTTACAAGTCCAGATCCAAACACACAATTAATTTGCTTACTTAACATGCAATAAAACAATACTTTTAATTTAATTTCATTTGCTTTAATTGGTGGAGAAGATCAAACTTGCTCTATGCTAATTAATATCTATAGTGTTTCAGTACTTTGTACCTGTATTTTGTAAGAATTCAACATTTTAATTTGAACACCACTGGTTAAGCTTAATTGAATTTAAGAAATGTTTGTCTTGAATGCAAGATCCTAAAATTTCAGAAAATTTCTTCTTGAATACAAGTAACTGACAATCATTTTGATTGACAATCAAAATATCCAAACAGCAATGCTGTAATGGGATGCCTCATAACTTCCATATATAGTTTAGCCCGTAGTGTGTTAGCAAAAATTCAATTTAAAGTCAGAAATTTGATACACTGAAAAAAGTGTTTTCATGTACAAATATTTTGAGGGATATAACAATAAAGTGGGTTACTTATGATAAATGATTATTCCTTATTTATGGGAGATAACTCTGAAAACTGCTTTACCTGCTTTCTCATCTTCTTAGATATACTGAATATTCAATATGTCAGAATGAATAACAACTATTACAAACACCAAATATCTGTGTAATTGTGGATTGTTTCATTATTTAGATATATCTGTAGGATTAAATAGTTTTTCGTATTTCCAGATATCTGTAAGAATTTGATGTGTTTTCAAATCATCATCTGTGGAACAAAGTAGCTCATTCATCCCTACAGACACAGTTGGACTGATCATTAATTTACAGAAGAGTCCATTGATGAGTTAGTACAAGAATTTTGTAACGATGGATTCAGTCTGGCAAACCTTCCCCTGCTTCTTTATAGATAATGCTACATCAGGCATTTGCACCTTATCATAAAAATTAAAGTTCATGTAACTGTGAAATACACAAAAATTCAAGTGACATTACCATTTGCACTTTTTATCTTTGTACGCCCATTCTTGCTTACTGTTCAATGTTTATTAATAGGTTACATGTAGCTCTGTAAAAGGGGCAACAACTCTTTAACTTAATCAAAGTACTGGAGAATACCAGTGCACTAATATGTGTAACTAGAGATCATCATTAGAAGAGTTGATTATTACAGTATGGGTAGTATATAGAAAACATGGATGATACGGGAAAGACATGTCAGTAAAACTAAGAAAATATTATTGACTGTTACCAAGGTAATGTGGTTTTTACTATAATAGGCAAAATCTGTGATCATTGAATTCCACTATTAGTGTTTTTGTACATAATCTTGTTGACAAATACATTAAGGAATGCATATCCAACTTGATAATGGTGTTTGTTGTTTATTGTCGAATTGGAACTGCTTGCCTGTCAAATCGTATACATGTATTTGCATTCACTTTAACTCTTTCAACCTTACGGGCCATATTGTATTGGTCCGAAACAATAGCAGACAGAATTCTATTGAAAATTAAAGGAGTTAAAGATTTAAAAACAAAGCGATCCTTAGTGCATTGGAAAAAGACTAAAGAAGACAGTAATGAAATACAAACCGTCTTGGAAAACCATTATTCGGAAAACAACTTGATTGAATAGATCCCTTGTTGTATCTTCTTACAAGACCACCTGTCTTCAGACACCACATTTCCATGGTAATTGGTATGGTCTTTCTAGAGATACAGACAGACCATTGTACCGAGGACGAGAACCTGAACCACTTGTCTATGGGATACGACAGAAACAATAACTGGCACTCACAATAAAAGGCAGCACAGCTACATGTTTCTATTCATTGCATTTATATAAATTTATTGATGATTGGCCTTGAGCTGATGATATTTTCAAAAATTAAACTTCTTCACAATTTCATCGGTCAATAAGAATAAACCGTTTTCAACTGAACCTAGGGTGATATTTAACAAGTGGATAGCATGCTCGGGAATGAATGTTCCTACAGTTCATTTTCTGCGAGTGTTGTATAAAGGATTATCTCTGTTGATATCATCAAAACTTTTGGATGCCAGCTAAAATGAGTGCAATCAAATCAAACATCAAACTAAAGATGTTGCTAATACATGTACGCATACAGTTTTCTTTATGGAACATCAAGCTATTACCGGTAATTCAAAATTACATTAAAATATTTTCCCTTCGTTTTAATATACACAGTTCATTTTCTGCAAGAGAGGACAGCAATTGATCTGTGCTGCTATAAACTTTACTCTCCCACCTAGGACTGGCGTATCTTCTGTTTCACCTGGTCGGAATTTCTCAGTATACACCTTAGGGTGAAGACAAGCCACAAAAACTAGAAGTGTTAATATGATTTACGACGTAGGGCTTCTATGAAATAAAATTGCGGTGCATAGGAGGATGCTACAATATTTTATGTGTTAAAAGCTGGGGAGAAAAATCATTAAACATGGGTGTGTTGAATGAAAAAGAAAATCGAAACCCTCGTGTTAAGAATCTGAAAGTCATATCCACGGGAAAACGCTCGGATCGGACTATTAATTAATCCTAATTCCAGTTTTAGAGCTTTAACCCGGGAAAACGGGTGCCCTTAATATAAAACCGAGCCTTATTCCCCTATGAAAAGGGAGCATGATTTACGGTGTAGACATTATACTTTGAGAAAAGAGAAATACACCATCTGTATTCCCACATAACTACTCTCGAGAAAAGAATGATATATGAAGTATATATGTACATATATCTCGCCCCTGAAGACCATTCCCACTGTTATTTTCATCATCATACTTTCATGGGCCATTTTGACAGTTGATCGATGGTGTCAGACCCAACTATTTCAAATCCCATCAAGTCATTGTGATTAGAATTTTTTTTTCTGAAATAGTTCAACACATAGAACCTTGTGATCTGGATCTAAAGTCACCATACTTGCGGAAGGCCGGTGGTGTCTTACCAGGTACATCGTAACCGGGTTCTCTCCTCTACCATTAAAAACTGGCCACCACCATATAACTGAAAAATTGTTGAGTGTAAACAGCTCACCAAATGTACTCAAGACTCAAGTCAGCCATGCGTTGTTTTTTTTATATATCGTTGTTTGTAGAACTATAGGATGCGATATACAAAATGTATTAAGAAATACAGTATTTTTGTCTTCTCGTTCACATTAAAAAGAAATTGGGAGAAAGTTTGCCAGTTTACTTTTGGACGGCCGGTGGTCTCTTCCAGGTTCTCTCCTCCATCATTTAAAAAAAAACCGGCGTCCACCATATAACTGAACAATTGTTGAGTGTGACGTAAAACACTTTTCAAAAATTCAAATTCAAATTCACATTAAAATCATAATGTTAAATTTTTACATTAAAATGAAAAGTGCCTTGAGTATGGTAATTACAATTTAAGTATGAAATCATACTATTTTTTATATTTCTGATCTTTTTTTTCAAATGATAAATAATTTGATTTTCATTATTGTTTAAAATTGCTTGCAATATACAGTAAAATCTCTTTGTAATGTGCTTCGTTTCATTTGCCACCTCCCTTTATGCCACAATTTTTTAAAGTCGACTTCCAATTTTCTCTACCATTCCGGGCGATGCTTGCTCCTCCATGGCACCTGATCCCATATCTTGGTTTCCAGAGGTCCGTGTTTGTCCATTTTTGTATCTATGTCCTTGACATTCTATTGATTTCTACTTTGGTATCTGAGATTTTTATATTCATTTCAGGTTTCCTTCAACGTATCGCCAAACCCCTACAAAATGTCAAATTTCAGGTGAACAAATGGTGGCAGTTTAACGAGGTATTAATGTATACACAGCAATGTACCGTTGCAACGTCAAATTGTTTTCATCTAAAAGCAGAGATAATAATCTTATACCTACTTAGCTACAAATTACGATGGATTAGATTTGCTGACATAGGATGCTCTCTTCTCCATGAAACCTGGACCTAATCTGAATTGTCTCGAGGTTTGTTCACCTCTCACTTTTCTTCAATACCTTACAATCTTCTTTACTACTGTCATGTTTTTGCATGTATGGCTTTTACTCTTAACTCAATTACCCCTCAAAAACAATGAACTCTTCCATAAATCAATGACTTAAACAAGTCCAACTGTGTTTTTAAGGGTGAATGAATTAACTCTGAATTGACATGGAAAGACGGTTTATGGTATTAACAAATAGTGATACTAGAACGAATACAAAGAATAAAACAAACTTAGTGAACTTCATACCCCAATAAACACCTTGTTATATGTACATATTTACCTAGTTTATCTATCCAACATTGAGAATGATAATTAAGATCGTATGGAACATATTTTCTGACACTGATTAATAAATTAATAAAACATTAAAACATTAGTTACCATCCCAACCATCTGATGTTACCAGAAAGACAATAAAATAGATGAATATTGTTATAAAAATTATATAATTAGACCATTTGTTATCAATGAATTTATGGTCAATTAATTTATAAAAACAATATTTATTCATGGTAATTTATAAAACAATTACAATGCCATTGTCTCATTGATAAAATCCAGCAGTCCAAGGTAATGTTCTATTTCTTATAAAATAAAATGGAAATAGATAGTGAGTAAACAAAAAATAAATAAATAACGTGATAATAGTACAGAACTTCTATGAGATTCGTACAAAACGGTAAATGGTACTTTACATTTTAAGGTGAAGAAAAATAACAGATGTAATGAAATAGACCTATAACGATCTAGACACAACATTTGACACCATCCCATATGTCAAAAGTGTGTGAACAGTATATTAAATGAACCCAAAATTAGATTCAAAATTATGATAGATGCAAACTGATAACAAATATTAATGGTCCTGCCAGTAACATATTGTAAGGCTTGTAAACATGTCAATGTTGACTACCTTTTACGGTATCCGTTCGGTCCTAGGATTGGACAATAATAATATGGTGATTGCCAAGTCGAACAAATGGGTTTTCTCCGGGTACTCCGGTTTGCTCATACAGCAAGGACCCCCGTACGCCAACATCAGGGCCAACGATAGACATTAATATACATTGACATGACTATATATATATATATATATATATATATATATATATATATATATATATATATATATATATATATATATATATATATATATATATATATATTGGCCATAGAGTCTGTATTCATATTATATACACATACACTTACTGGATACTGGTAGTTACTGGATACGGATTTAATTCCATCGGTTGTAATTTTCACGTTTTTCTCCTGACACGATCACGATTTGTTGAATTGACTTCTGGAAAGGTAGCCCATAATACATTTCGTAGTGAAATGATTTTTAAAACATATTCATTGGTTCTTAAATTCACTGATTTATCACACCGTGAATATACCGATTATTCACATTGTGAATTATTTACCCACTATTTCGTACCTGATGGTTATGAGACAACGACCGTCAGCGTGGACTATTGACATTCTTTTAAAGTGATACATGGTACTGTTACACAGATGTACTCTATCATTACCTATATTCTCTTTACCAATAGATCTCGGGTTTTTTTTACCTTCGTGTCTGTGCTTTTTGTATGAAATATGTACAAACATGTGTTTATATGTGCATAAGTATGTGCATTTGGGATGAAAGTTTACCATTTTCACTACTTAGATAGTATAGAATAGCAGACACAACTCGTTGTGTTAAACACCCTGTACATTACATGTAATACATGTGTATAGAATCTGGGTTGCTGGATGAAAAGATCAGACAGAGATTTGTAGAATCTCTGCTTTATTTCTGGACATGAGCATATCCTCATCTTGATTTATAAAGTTAAGGAAACTATGTTATTCCTATCCAGACATTATCATGTCCCTCATGTATAAATGTTTATGTTCGTTGTTTTCTGTTTTACGATATGAGTATCCGGCACTTCTTAAAGGGGCATTAGCTGTGTTTACCAAAAGCAAATTATTTAGATTTTTTACTATTACTACTTGTATTTGATGTACAATAATAAATAAGAGCTATACATTGGAATAAAAAAATGTTCCTATATATTTCAGGTCCAGTTTGGTATATATATATATATATATATATGTATGTATATAGCGGCCACCTCTATATAAGGATAACCTGTTTATGAAGGCCAGGTTTTTCCAGTCCCTTGACAGCATACTTCAATTAACTTGATCCCGTGAGTAGGGGTCACCTGCACATAGAGGTCAATCTTTTCTGGTCCCTTGGGTGGCCCATATATACAGGTTAACTATATATATATATATATATATATATATATATATATATATATATATATATATATATATATAGTAAGGTTAAATTAATCAGTTACAGTCAATCATTGCTTAACTGGGTTTCTCGCGCAATTCTCACAAAATATAGACATATTTAAGAATTCTTATATCTGTGTATATCTCCTCTTTGTTATTGTATATTTATCAAGTAGTATTTTTCACATGAATGACAGAAAGGAGGCAGTCTTTGAAGAATGCTATATACCTGAAAAATTTCGATCCTGGATATTTTGCTCTTTTACGACAGAAGACGTTTTCACCAGGTCTTAGATTCACCAATTTTCTCATGGATAGCATGAATGTCTATACTCATTTAGCTTAGAAAATTGGCTTTCATTATCAGTTCGTCCACTCATCTAAGGACAAAAATGGCCCAGAAAATCTTAGAAATCTCAGGAAAATGGCAGTCCGAACCAGTAAAAGCGGATACAAATTACAGATGGCCCAATACAGCAAAACCTTACAAAATTGTTTCTGCCTGCTGCCAATAGTTATTTCCTATTCTAATCTACCAATGTTAAATTTGATAGCTGTTGTTGAGTCGTCTGTACCAACCGTGACGATGACTTCTTTCTCACTAATTATATTTGAATTAGACTGTGGACTCACGGCAGGTGTGATCGGTCAATAGGGGATGCTTACTCCTCCATGACACCTGACCCCACCTCTGGATTTCCAGAGGTCTGCGTTCGTCCAATATGTATCCTGGACATCCCGAAGATTAATACTTTGGTATCTGAGATTTTATATTTGAACTAATTTTATATAAATATTCAAATCAACAAGATTCAAAACCATTGCAAAGCTAAATTGACCTACTTTCTTGGATTAAAAACATTAGTTCAATCGAAGACTTTTTGTCTGTCTAAAGTGATCATACGACTATAATGATTTGATCTAAAGTTCTATTGCACGTTTTATATCTTGCTTTCCTGTGTAGAATGTTAGCAAATCTATTCTAATACTTATAATCTAAAGTATTCATGAAGCCTGTAGACTCCTTGTTACCATCGTAAAACAATTATGTTCCAAAAGTCTATCCTTTTCTCGACTTTTATTACTTTGAAATGTCAAAACTAGGATATCAAATACCATAAATATATACAGCATTATAGATGTAATACATTTTGGACAATACTTTAAAGAATCGCTGCAATTTTAACGCAAAGACTGGGAATTTTATATATTCCAAACGAGGCAACTGCGGTAGCTTTTATGAGTTTTGATTGGTAGAATGTCACATTCAGTTTGTTCATAATGACGTTGCTATTTCCTGATACTCTTGTCAGAATAGTTTCTGTAACTACTGTTAGAAAAGTCAACGTTTTTTACATTTTTTTTCCAAAATGAATCTGCTGTTTCTTTTCTTCGAGTTTTCTTTTCTTCAAAATGAGGTTGCTGCGTCTTCTAACTGTATTCAGAAAATTGTGTATTTTTTCAAAATGAGTGCAGTGTTTTGTAACCGCTGTCTCTTGTACCTGTATTCAGAAAAGTAAAGGATAATTTCAAAGGCCATCCATTTTCTCTGCCAAACTTTCAGTTTCAGTTTCAATTCTTTTTAATTGTTTAGAAATAAAAAAATACACTTAGCTTTTGATATAAGTGTCTCAATTTTTATCTGTTCAGAATAAGGATAAATTATTCCAGGAGCATTAGTAAAGAGAGGTTCTTTGCTATGGACTGACGTCAATGCAGTGAGAGTTATTTTGTGTATCACGCCTACTGTGACAAGGAACCTTGGTTTTAAGATCCGTCTATTCCATTTCGTATGCTGAGCGCTTAACGAAGTAACAGTCTCTATCATTTTTTAAAGTCTTTGGTATGACCCGGTACTGGGAATCGAACCCGAGACCTTCCACTTGCGAGTCGAACACTCTACCACTAGATCTCCACAAGCTATTGGAAATGCTATATCAAAAGGAATGAAACAATAATTATGAAATAAAAAGTAAATATGAATTAGTACCAATGGATAATCGAAACTCAAAGTCCATTAGAATATGACAAATTGGCTACAAAGGTCTCAACATGAAGAACAATTGCGAATGTAACAAACAAAGATAAGACCAAATGAATAATAAAACCTTACTCTTACATAAATTAATTTTATTATCTGTATGTTATCTTTGGATTCTGTTCGTTATTGTTTTGTTTTTAAAGTATCCATTGTGTATGTTAAATTCGGATATCTCTGGTATTTAGTGATCATGGTAAATTTCGGCAAAAAAGGTTAAATTTCATCCAAATATCGTAAAAATTATTTTTCTTTAGAAGAAAGTATTAGTTTTAACATTTTGTGAATGATTATTGTACAAAAATCAGCTAACGGTTACAAGAAGTATGTTATATATATGTCATTGAGATGAACTCGTAAAATAGTGTTTTCACAAGTAATACAAAATAACAACTTTGATGTGCATGTGTTACTTTTGATAAGTGGTCCTTGAAAACCTAATATCTGTATATGGGACATGTTCGTTATATAAAGACCATAATCGTTATATAACGTTGCTAGGCATAAATATTTTACCTTTTATACTATGGATTGACTAACACTATGTGCGATGTATAAAATTTAAATTATTTTATGTATGAACCTTACTAAAAGTCATAGATGATATATAATAAATCTCAGATACCAAAGTATAAATCTTTAGGATGTCCAGGATATGGATACAAATCCGACAAAAAGAGGACAAACACAGACTATAGACACAGACAGGAAATTGGCAACTAAGCTATACGACAAACTATTTCGGCTTTCCCATCGTAATTTTCCACATTTAAGTAGCAATATCCCAAAGTCACCCACATATGGAATTTATATTTCACAAATGATCCGATATGCCAGAGCGTGTTCAACATATGAACATTTCATATACAGATGTGAACTACTCACTGACAAATTATTGACACAGGGATATCGAAAACCGCGTTTGATGTCAACGTTCTGCAAATTTTACGGTCGCTATACTAACCTTGTTTGCAATTACCCTGTTTCACTAGGTGAAATGTAGAGTTGCCTTTTCGTTTGCGATTGTTGAGACGTCTGTACCAATTGTGACGATAATTCGTTCCTCACGTATTTCATTTGGACTTGACTCACGACGAGTGTTACCGGTCGACAGGGGATGCTAACTCCTCCATGGCACCTGATCCCACCTCTTGGTTTCCGGAGGTCCGTGTTTGTACATTTTTGCCCGATTTGTAATTTATAGCCTGGGCATCCTAAAGATTTATACTTTGGTATCTGAGATGTTTTATATTGTGTAAAGAGTAGAGAAGTCGTGTGTTTGATATTGTGAATTTGAGAAAAACTGTGCCTTCAAATTTTCTAAAAGGTGTTTAGAACTTTTAACTATCCGCATCTGATTTACATCGCTTCTATAATAAGCAAATGTACAGTATTGCTGAAGTTTCTCCTATTTGAACTACCTAAAGATACATACAAGAGAAATGTTCTATCTAATGTTATACATTGGAAATGATGCCGAAATATGCAAAGCATGTGTTTGAGGGCTATGGTCACTCATGAAAGCCCATAATTCCAGCTAATACCACGAACTGTTGGCCGTTATCGGTCCCATCCTATATCGCATTGATATAAAGCAGTATAATACATTTAATTTACTCAAGTTTAATTTTTTGTTAAAAAAACTCATGCATTTTTAGATATCAAATTGTTACATATGTTGCCGTATTATAAATTTGTATATACTCATCAATCATCTTCAACAGATGACTGGAAATCTGACAATAAAGTGTGATGCTTGATTGACTGTAACCATATGCATGTATATTCCAATCATTTCATAAATATTCATTCAATTATTGGTAATAATTTGATAGTTCTTGTGACTCATTTGTGTTAAGTATCCACAATGCAAGTGACGGATTCAGGGTATGATATCCTAACAAGATCAGGCTAAAGCTAAAAATGTTTACATTGCAAGTGACGGATTCAGGGTATGATATCCTACCAAGATCAGGCTAAAGCTAAAAATGTTTAAATTGCAAGTGACGAGTTCAGGGTATGATATCCTACCAAGATCAGGCTAAAGCTAAAAATGTTTACATTGCAAGTGACGAGTTCAGGGTATGATATCCTACCAAGATCAGGCTAAAGCTAAAAATGTTTACATTGCAAGTGACGAGTTCAGGGTATGATATCCTACCCAGATTAAGCTAAAGCTAAAAGTTTTCATATTGTAAATGTCGGGTTCAGGGTATGATACCCTACCCAGATCAGATTTGGTATTATGTTTATAATATTTATATTAAAGCTAAAAGGGTTCACATTGCAAGTGACGGGTTCAGGGTATGATACCCTACCCAGATCAGAATAAAGGTAAAACTGTTTAAAGTGCAAGTGACGGGTTCAGGGTATGATACCCTACCCAGATCAGAATAAAGGTAAAACTGTTTAAAGTGCAAGTGACGGGTTCAGGGTATGATACCCTACCCAGATCAGATTATGTTTATTATATTTATATTAAAGCTAAAAGGGTTCACATTGCAAGTGACGGGTTTAGGGTATGATACCCTACCCAGATCAGAATAAAGGTAAAACTGTTTAAAGTGCAAGTGACGGGTTTAGGGTATGATACCCTACCCAGATCAGAATAAAGGTAAAACTGTTTAAAGTGCAAGTGACGGGTTCAGGGTATGATACCCTACCCAGATCAGAATAAAGGTAAAACTGTTTAAAGTGCAAGTGACGGGTTTAGGGTATGATACCCTACCCAGATCAGAATAAAGGTAAAACTGTTTAAAGTGCAAGTGACGGGTTCAGGGTATGATACCCTACCCAGATCAGAATAAAGGCTTAAAAGACAGGTAAGAGACTGCTGGTGTTCGGACGATAATCGATCGTTTAACATTTCCGATTATCGATAACAACATTTTGTAATTGATTCCATTTATTAGCCTTTGACATTCCGGTCAGTCAGCACATATGCTGAATGTATACAAATGAATTTAATAACTACATAGGAACTCTGATAATAATGTGAGTGAAGTAAATAGAAGTAAATATTGGAGAGAAAAAAAAAGAAAGGTAACATTATAAACGTTTCAATGTACGCACTTTAATTTCATTGCATTTAAAATGAGGTAATTTGCCGATTCCAATTCTGTAATTGATTAATGGAATTTTCAGGATGAGATGATGAATAATTTACAATTTTTATTACAGAATGAAGGGGAATGCAGTGTGAAATAACCAAATGGTTGTAAAACGTTAATGCTTTGTTCGTCTTTTCTATAATATATACCCTGTACCACAGTGATATTTGATTGATTGATTGATTGATCGATCGATCGATTGTTTTTATCTATTTTTTACGCCACCATCAACAACTTTTCAGTTGGTGTGACTGGGCAACAGGTGATGCTTACTCATCCACGGCTCCTTATCCAACTCCTGGATTTCCAGAGGTCCGTGCAGAGAAACTTCTTTTTAACGACCATGTTCATTCCATGAACGAAATGAATGAATTGAAATGAAAATACATACTTTGAATAAAACTACCGATAATTTTTCCGATGGGAAAAATGTTTGTGTCGTTGATTTTTCATGTTAAAATGAATTTTTGTTATGAAATTATACAGTCAATGTCGAAAGTTTTAAATCCTGTTATATAGACGGTAAATGACATTATGTACGCATGTTCTCGGTCGATATAAGGCAGTCTGACTGTAGTTTTGATCAATATCACTAAAACACAATTTTATCGAATTCTATATTTCATATTTTATCATATATTTTTCTCAAATTTATAGTATCAAAGACGACTTTTGTCTACTTTTTATGCATATTTCTACATGAAAATTAAGACACTTTTCGGCATCATCGACGATTGTTTTCACAATAATATTCGTACCCGCAAATTCAAAAGCCTAGTCATTGGTTTTTATGATGATAGTTTTTTTCGTTCAATAACACTCTGATTCAACACATAAATACACTTTATATGAAAAGATGCTGGAATTTCTGATACACAATATACTGGTATATGTAGAATCTGGAGACCATGTCTCTCAGCAATCCATCAGCATTCCAATCAAAATCAATTGTGCAAATGAACAGGTATGTTTAACATATGAACATTCCAATTACAGACTTATGGATTATCAAAAGGATACCTGGATTCGCGTTTAATGTCAACATTTCGCATATTCTAAGTCGGTACAATTACTTTGTCCAATATTTCGCTTAATGAAATGTTGAGTTTCCTGCTGATTGTTTATACGCATTGTGACGAGGATTTATTCCACACTTGTTTTTATTTACATTTAATTGTGGACTCACGGCGGATGTACCCAGTCAACAGGTGATACTTAATCCTCCATGACACCTGATCCCACTTCTGTATTTAAAACATAAATGACTAGAATATAAAAGATTATATAAATGTGATGATACGAGTTTCTATGTTTGTACAATGTTCACATATTGTTTTTAATGAAAGGACCTCGGCACTTGTGGACACAATGTCATTGTACCAAGTCCAAATTTAAAACATTTTTCTAAAGCTGTACTGTTGTAAAACCTGTAAAAATTAAGATGCGAGGGTTGAAAAAGAGTATAAATACAATTTCAGACGCATTGCAAGTTCTTTGTATTTAGGCCTACAATATAAAACGCATGCAGGGAAGAAATCGGAACTATAGGCCTTAGTTTGGTTATATGTATTGCTGTTTGCTAGTGTAGTTCTATTCAACTCTCCCAGGGGACATTCACATCGGTAATACCAAAGTATAAGATCATCAGGATGTCGTCCAATACATATTTATCATTTTCTTAGTCTGTACTAGGTGTATATGACCACATTTGTATATGCATACTGATGATGACACATGCAAAAACCTCGTCTGCTTGTTCGGTGTCATCCAAACTGAACTGAAACTGAACACGGTGAAAGGATTTTTAATTCTTTGTAGACCAGAATATAGGAATTAGTATGTTGTTATTGTCGTGTCTTATTATAGTTTAAAATTTGTAATTTAGAAACATGATAAAAAAGTTTATAATATGACCATTTTGATATCATACTCTTTCTGAGCCCTCGGTCCCGATATCAGCCCTCGGGCCTTCGGCCCTCAGGCTGATACCGTGAACCTCGGGCTGAGAAAGAGTATGGTATAAAAAATGGTAGCTATATTGATATAGTTTATTCATATAATAATCTCCATATACAAATCTGGTGAATATTCAAACACGGACCTCTGGAAATCCAGAGGTGGGACCAAGTGCCACGGAGGAGTAAGTATCCCCTGTGGACTGAATACTTCGCTCGAAATGGCGCTTGTTCACAGGACAAGATATTTTTTCGCACTTTACCTTAAGCTGATGCCATCTCCATTTAATAAAATGGTTCTTAGGGGGGTGTAAAACAGCAGTCAAATTAAATATATCTTCAACTGAACGTTTTATGTGATAGAATTGATAAAGAAACACGTGTTTTTTTATACAGCTCATTGAAATTTCTTGGCAGGACAGCACTAGCACGAACAAAAATATCTTGTAGTGATCAAAATATCTTCATAAAGTATCCACCGATTTAAATATTGGTATGAGTTCGGTATCTTGTTTGGCTGTTTAAAGCAGGAAAATTAGTACAAATATTGATTAGGAAAAGAACAGAGAATGAAAAGAAAGAGGGGGACAAAAGAAGAACTTTCAAGAATTGTTTTTTAATGTTTCTTTTCCATATTCTTTGGCAAGAGAACTGGCAATATAGACACAAGCAGCGATAAATTCCCGAGTGAAATAAAATTACACGTAGACAAATGATCTGTCAGGCTTATATTCCATAAATAGAAAGTTGGAAACTTTAAATTCTGACATTTTTTTTAAAAGATTGCGCCATTATGGCTTTTAGGATATTCATATGTCAAACAGAGTTCAAATTTAGGGTGAAAACTGTCGAAAATATGTATCTCTCACCTTTACATTTCAATGATTGTAATATTCTAGGAAATAGTATGCTTCCTCTCCAATTTATGCAATTTTTTCAACAGGGGCCCAAACGTCTTTGTGTTAAAATGCATTTGGAATCCGAAACAAAAGCTAAGAGGGATAAAATATAAACGATATAAAAATTTATATCTTGAAGTTTTAGTACTGTATGTGGTGGTAGCTCGGGGTTGGTTTGAGCATTCCTGGAATTGGAATGTTGTTGTACCTCAAGAGAAAGAGATACTCACCCTTTTTTATGGTGGTTTGTGTTTTAGGCGGAAAGTTTTTAGTGGTGATATCGTGGACCCAGTATGGTAGACATACTCGACAGGGGTCGTTTATAATGAGGTTTATTCATTATAAAAATCGTTACTTATCAGTTAACAAAAATTATGTTTGAATGGCCTTGATATGAATAACAATTTCAGCATGACGCATTGCAAGTTCTTTGTATTTAGGCCCTACAATATAAAACGCCTTCTCTTTAAAAATAGCAGGGAAACCTAATCGGAAATATAACTATAGGCCTTAGTTTGGTTATATGTATTGCTGTTTGCTAGTGTAGTTCGGAGAGATAGCCGTACTCATTCAAAAAGCACTCAAACCGTAAACTTTATCTTTTCAGTATCACCGGTTCGTATACCAAAGTATAACATTTTTTTTTATTTTTAATCACTCTTAGGATGTCCAGTATACATATTTATCATTAGTCTGTACTAGATATGACCACATTTGTATATGCGATACTGTTTTTACTTTCGACATGAGTACGCAGACCCTATTAAGCCCATGCATCGACAAGTCGTCTGCTGACCAAGATTTGTTCCCGTGTCATCCAAACTGAAACTGAAACTGAACACGATGGCAGGTGAAAGGATTTTTAATTAATTCTTTTTATGTAGACCAGAATATAGTTAGAATTAGTATGTTCGTTCTTCTTGGGTGATGTTTAATTTTTTTTATTGTCGTGTCTTATTATAGTTTAAAATTTGTAATTTAGTAAACATATTTACATTTAAAAAAGTTTATAATAAAACTTTGAAACATTTTGATATCATACTCTTTCTGAGTTACCACACTCGTTCCCGATTATCAGCCCTCGGGCTACCCTTCGTTTTGCCCTCAATGGCATGATACCGTATTATTTCCTTTGAATCCTCGGGCTGAGAAAGAGTATGGTATAAAAAATGGTCATATAATAATCTCCATATACAAATCTGGTGAATATTGGACAAACACGGACCTCTGGAAATCCAGAGGTGGGACCAAGTGCCACGGAGGAGTAAGTATCCCCTGTGGAAAAAACACAAAGTGAATACTTCTCGCTCGAAATGTTGCGCTAGTGAACTTGTTTCACAGGACAAGATCTCATTTTTTCGCACTTTACCTTAAGCACGATGCTCATATTGCTCTTTCATTTGACCAAAAACCGCATGGTTCTTATTCTTAGGGGGCACTTGTAAAACAGCAGTCAAATTAAATCAGAAGCCAGTATCTTGGACGTCAACTTGCTTTTTTAATGGAGCACAGCTCATTGATTCTTTTCAATTTACTGGTGTAGCAGGACAGCACTAGCACGAACAAAAATATCTTGTAGTGATCAAAATATCTTCATAAACTTGGTTGGCTGTTTAAGCAGGAAAATCGTAGTACAAATATTGATTAGCAACTTTCAAGAAATTGGTTCTTTTCCTGCTATGTTCGGTTAAACTTCTTCCACAAATTGGCAAGAGAACTGGGCAATATATATGACACAAGCAGCGATAAATTCCCGAGCGAAATAAAATTACACGTAGACAAATGATCTGTCAGGCTTATATTCCATAAATAGAAAGTTGGAAGAAGAAAACATTTACCAGACTTTAAATTCTGACATTGATTGCGCCATTATGGCTTTTAGGATATTCATATGTCAAACAGAGTTGGAAATCAAAAGTTTAGGGTGAATACTTCGCAACATGTCGAAAAAGATATGTATTCTCTCACCTATTTCAAATGATTGTAATTATTCTAGCTTTTTGTTAACAGTCTCAGTATGCTTACCTCTCCAATTTATGCAATTTTTTCCAGGTTATACAAATATTGTGTTTTCACAAGAATTGTTTCATTTGGGAATGGCAATATAAGAGGATATAAAATAAATAAACTGATATAAAATAGAAAGTTGGGAGAAGAAAAACATTTATATCTTGAAGTTTTAGTGCTGTATGGTGTGGTGGTAGCTCGGGGTTGGTTTGAGCATTCCCGGAAATGGGGATATTGGAATGTTAGTTGTACCTCATTTACAACTCAAATTTGGAATGTTGTTGTACGTCACACTCAGCCCTTTTTATGGTGGCGGAAAGTTTTTAGTGGTGGAGTAGTGGACCCAGTAACAATGTACAGGTAGTCTTTATAATGAGGTTTATTCATTATAAAAAGTTAACAAAAATTATGTTTGAATGGCCTTGATATGCATGTGACCTTTACATAGAGGTGACCTTTAATGCAAGTTGTTTTTAAAAGTTCCATCTTCAATCCAGACACACAGCATTGAAAAAGAGTTATAATGTCTAATATAGGACACGTTTTAATTTCCTAAATATAGAATCTATATAAAACTTGCAAAGAAATATAGAATTACAGAATTGTAGTTGCTGTATTGTTTTAAATCGATTTAATCAAGTTATTGCCAAGTTTTTTTGCGTAAATAAAACTTTGATCACACACCACAATATGCTCTTTGTTTACACAAGTCAGACACCTTTGATGCAAGTCACGTCCCTCAATACTGAAAAAACATATCTATAAAATTTCATACACAGGTATGTATTAACGTTACAGTGACGTACCAAAATTGATGCAACTTTTTATTTCTCCCTATATATTTCATTTAAATTAACTATTTTTAAAGCATTCGTGTAAAGTCATTTCTAAAACTTTGAAAAAAATTACACCATAATACTCAAAATATCTGGCAGTTTCATTGTTTCTTTGCCTATAATGTTTAGAGATTTTGTTTTGAAGATTCAGCAATTTCAACAGAAAGTTAATTTCTTCGTGTCACCATTCCCTGTTTACACATGTTAAAAAGAGACATTAAAAGTTTGCATCCTGCAAAACTAACAGCACGTACAGAACGAAGCGATTTAAATGTGTAACAAAACAAACACAGAAACTTCAAAACATTAATAGTCATTAGTGTGAAATTGTACCCTATATTACATGTATTAATAGGAAATGGCTTTGCGGTAGCTTTTTGAAAAAATGATGTGTTATATGAAATATATAGTAAGATAAAAATAAAAAGTGGCACGTCACTTTGCATGTATTTTTGTGTTCTCGTGCTTGATAGGTTTAAAAAGTTCGTGGTTCTTTAGGAAGAACATATACATGTATATCTAACGATTTTCAATACCAGAAAGGGAATTGGTTTTTGTTAGATAGACATTAAATGTTCCCGGTTTTGATACAAGCTTTTCCTTTCATGTCAAAATAAAATATGTTCCAATCCCCGATACATATACATAAGCAATATTATTATCCCCGTGGTGATAACATCTAAGAAATAGACCAATATATCAGTTTTCTTTTGTTGGTTATACACTTTTACTGGCTAGATACCAATAAATGATTCTCAATTTTCAGACAAAAATGTCTATCGATAAGACTTCAATGAATAGAACATTTTCTATAAAAACATCTGGATACTGAATCTATAAAAACAACTTTCTGTCATGTTAGAGGACATTCGTATATACTGCATGTAATATAAATAAATGCCGTCTGATGCGTTGTACAAATAAGACCTGAAATTGATTTCATTTCATGTAATATTCTGTGTTAAAAAAGACTTGTTCTTTACTCCAAACCTAATTTGGGATTGTTATAGGTGTTCTTTTAAAGATTGACGTGTGTTGCTACCTTTTCCAGTTTAACATCTTCATTTTGTACCTCCGTCTTTAATTTTGCATTGAATGAATATCATATTTATTTTTATCTTGTTTACCGTTCAAATGGTTGCAGCGAATAGAAATTCTCGAAATTTGATTTTCATGTAAATTTATGTACTGTAGCCTATATTTGGTAAAATGATGTACTGTAGCCTATATTTGGTAAAATGATGTACTGTAGCCTATATCTGGTAAATTTATGTACTGTAGCCTATATCTGGTAAATTTATGTACTGTAGCCTATATCTGGTAAATTTATGTACTGTAGTCTATATCCTTTGGCGACAAAAAAATCATATTCGTCCAGTCTTAAATTGGCCCTGCATATAGCGAAAATTAAATGGGAGCGAAAATTTCCAGTACATTGTATAAGATTATCACGTTTTGAGTTGAACATGATTTCATCCCGTTTTGAATTTGCCCAGTCTCGTTACAATTACAATTTACAATATCATTTTATTGCAGTTTTATTTAACAAAAAATACTTGTATATGTCTAATTTCTGCATGATTAAAGTTTTTTTAAACAATCTGTGTGTTGAAATGTAATGAAATATAAAATGATACTCTCTGCAGGTACATGTATTTAAAAATACGAATTTACCATTTTGAATTCACCCACTGATTATGTGGGCGATAATAAAATGAGGGCAAAAATCTCCCTGTGTAGAGTATTGAATAGTGTTTTATGCTTCACTCAATTTTTCAGCTATAGGGCGACAGCCAGTTTTTAATCGTGGAGGAGAGAATCCAGATACAATGTACCTAGGAAGAGACCACTGGCCTACCACAAGTAAACTGGCAAACTTTCTCACAGAAAATCATCTTAGGTTCCAGCAGGACTCAAACCTGCACTGACCAGAAGAATCATGATTTAAATGTGATGCTCTAACCACTCGTCCCCCATACATCGACAATCCTAGATCGAATGACCATTTTTTTGTATAATGAGGCAAATCCTGCTTGTCTATAGGTAGCAATACATAGTAGTATCATGACTGAATATTTACAGCAATAAAATCCTCACACCAGAAAAAATGGTTCAAATACATTAAGTCAATATATCTGTATTCTAGTTCATTCTACATACATTTCTTTTGTTTTGTTTTGCCCTTTTTGTTTGTTTTTTTTATTATTGAATTATTAAGTTCCTTCACTTACAATGTATTTCGGGTTTTTTTTTCATTGAAAATTAAATGAAAGACATTCTTTTACTGCGAGATGTATAACACTTGGCCAATGGTAAGATAAAACACAGACAATGTGTAGTTTGCAATACTTTTTCTTCTCTAAAACTTTGAGTCATCTTGTACCTGTGATCCTTAACCCTTCAACTCTAATTATCTTAATGGTATACTCTTTTCTTTTGTTTTAGATACAGTAATACCTGCTATAGTGGCCACCTCTATATAAGGATTACCTGTTTATAAAGGCCAATTATAAAGTCCCTTGACTGCATACTTCAACTTAATTGAACCTGTTTTTAAGGGTCACCTGCACATAAAGGTCGATATTTTCTGGTCCCATGGGTGGTCCATACATACAGGTTTCACTGTACTATTATCATATTTTGGAGTGAAAAAACTAAGACAAATGACATATCAATATTGTGTTTTGTCGTTTATTGCATTATGTACAATTAAAATTACTTGACAAAATATATTATCATTTTTTCTATGATATACAAATAAACAATACTCCAGGTCAGGAGAAAATAATATTTAACAAGCAAATAATTGTAGATAAAAGATTTTCTTGCTTAGAATTTAGCAAAAAGAAGCAATAAATCTAAAGAAAAAACTGGAATTCTGGGTGATTCCAATAGTTGTATATATTAAAAGAGATGCCAGACAATATAACATGAGCTGTCTGAAAATCTGAACTATTCTTAAACACTGAATTTGTTTGAATGCCCAACACAGCTGGATAGTAACTAATTGAACTGAACCACTGGATATTCAAAACCATTAGGAAATTCTCTTCGTTTCCATTACAAAACATGTTTACATTCTATAACTATTCATATCCATTTTGTTGTTTTGTTCACAATAAAGATTGTTTATTTTGATTCATGGATATTTGTTAATTCTATCACATTCCCAATTTTGGACACTCTGCAGCAACGAAATTCCTTGGCTGTACATATCCATCTTGTTTATCACTGAAAATAAAAAATGAAAAAAAATAATTAATAGAACTTTTTTGTCTAAAACAAATGAAATGGATGATAAAGCAATAAGGACTTAGTTGACCACACAGAGAGATAGGTGGTAATATAAAAGATACTATGGTGACAACACACAAAAATAGGTATTATGATAAAAATGATGATGGCGATGACAATTGTAGAAGTCATTGATACACAACACAGTACCTTTGATAACACACTGAGAACTTTGTGTCATTACATATACATTATATGACAATAATCATACTTTTACCAGAACACTTATGACTGATTTCATGATAACATTCTGATTCCACGGATAATGTTCTGATTTCATGATAACATTCTGATTCCACGGATAATGTTCTGATTTCATGATAACATTTTGATTCTACAGATAATGTTCTGATTTCATGATAACATTCTGATTCCATGGATAATGTTCTGATTTCATGATAACATTTTGATTCCACAGATAATGTTCTGATTTCATGATATTCTGATTCAACGGATAGTATTCTGATTTCATGACATTCTGATTCCATGGATAACATTCTGAATTCCTGGATAACATTCTGAATGCATGGATAACATTCTACAATATTGAAGAGTACTGACTAGGGCTTTTCACAAAAGGCTGTAAATCATATAAAATTTATGTGACAGATATAAGGTCAAAAATTAAAATGTACCTGTTACTGATATTACAACCTTGTCTGAAATGCAGTCATATTTTCCACTGTTATTTTTTTATTGATTTAATTTTTTTTTTCTATACTCTCTTATCATGATAAATATGTCCGAAATTCCGGATGTTTGCCAAAATGTTGATTTGCTTTGCATGAAATGTTGCCCTCTTACGTCTTAGCGCCTTACTATTTGGGACTTCCTGGCCATTACTCAGAGATTTCTGCCATTAAGCAAATGTGATATCACTATGAATGATTTGTTTCATAAAAATAAATTATAGAAGAGTATAGAAACAAAACCTAAAGGTATAACAAAACATTTTTAGACAGAGTTTTCATTCAGCCTCAGGCAACAGTTTGGTCCTCTGGTTGGACATAACACATGTTGACCTCATACACAGTCAACAAATGTAAAGTATAAACTTGATATTCTAGTGTCAATACAATTACACTGTGATGGTTCTTTTTGTGATTCTAGTTTTGCTGAATTCATGATTACTTACACATGATATTTGAGAAAATTGCAAACTTCATTAATTTGATGTTGTGAAATCTCTCCATCTATCTGTGCTAGATAAGTATACAAATCTTTAAATAACTGGAATGGAATTCTGGCCGGACCACCTTCAGGGTCTGCTGTTAAAATTTCACAAACTGTTTTCATTGCATCACAGACATTCTGAAATATGGAAATGAGACAATGAATTATATGGAAACAATGGCAACAAACACAGTTCATTTTCATATTTTGTTTAGTTACAAGAATAAATGTACTGTAAGCTATATTAATAAATAGCTATATTTCATCAATTTTTCATAAGCACATCCCAGTAGTGACCTTAGACAAAATTTAGAAATAAACAGTCTTATCTATGACCCTATGCATATACCTAAGATAAAACAAAATCCAAAAATTAATATATAATCCTTAATTCATCAACCCCTGAAAAGCAATTGTCTCTTCTGTAAATCGATGGTTTAGACCAGTCCAAATTTGTCTCTAGGGGGAAATAGGTTAATTATTATGACTCGAAACATTATGAATTAGGATTCTATAAATACCTCAGGATACCCAGTTAGTGCTCTTACGGAAATAAGCTAAGTATTGTTTGTGAAATTTGTAACATTCTACTAAGATAATATAAAATGAATATGCCACTTTAGTATTGTTCATATGACAATGTCAATATGCCACAAAGGAAAATATTATATTTAATATTATCCTCAGGCAGCCTCTTGGTTTTCTTTAACTGGGTAAGTTCATAGTCCATATTCCCAATCAAAACAGAATACCCTTTTTTCAATTAAAACTCTAATTTTCCCTAATGCAATGATAAAATATCAAAGTGAAGAAAAAACAGAGAAATATTTTCTATTATCCAGACACATTATATGGTATATAACTAAGTCCAAGCTTCCTTATGGCCTCCATGACCGAGTGATTAGAACCTAATGCTTTAAACCATGAAGTCTCTTATCTCTAATCAGCATGAGTTTGAGTCCTGCTGGAATCTAAGATGATTTTGTAAGAAAGTTTTATAGTTTTTGAAAGTTTTAATTGCCAGAGGCCAGTAATCTTTTACTAAGGACATTGTAACAGAATTTCTCCTATGTCACTAAAAATTTACCATTACAAGATAACTGAAAAACTGTTGAGTGTGGTGACTGGTGTAAAAGACCATTTACATAAAAAATCTTTTAATGTTTAAAGCATACACAATTCAGTTGTGATTTTTCCAACTTAATGAAAAAAGTCACTATTGTCCTGAATTTAACTGGCCTTGACCTCACCCCCAAACAAGATGAGAGGCTGAGGGTCCTTAATCTTTATAGCAAACCTACATAAGTGGAAAGGTATGTGTAAAAAAAAAAGTCACCACTTCGGAGTATTCATAACTCTGAAGAATTGCCATGGTACTTACTTCTCCAAGAGTGGATGCACAAAGAGCTAAAAATTTATTCCATTCAATTTCACCACCAAAACTTCCGATTCTGACCAAATCATCAAACTGTTCCTTGGGGAGGGCCAAATCCATCCACTTCTCCTCGACCAAATTTAGTGAAACAGTTTTCTTTGGACCAAGCTATAAAATACAAAATTGTTAAATACAATATTCTTTGTAATTCTCCAAAATGACTGCATTGTTAAACTTAAAAAAAAAAACAAGAAAACAAATAGAGTCATGTTGTATCGCATACGAACTGAAAATCAGGTTCTCCTTAAAAGTATGTTAACTTAGACATTGTTAAATGCACATAATTTCATTACCTTTCCTATAAGTTTTATATAAACAGACAGAAATAAATACTTTATTTAAATGATCTGGCAAAAATCAAATATACAGGATGGATATCTTATAAATATATATATATATATAACACAGATATGTTCAGGTATATAATGGATATGTTCAGGTATATAATGGATATGTTCAGGTATATAATGGATATGTACAGGTATATAATGGATATGTTCAGGTATATAATGGATATGTTCAGGTATATAATGGATATGTTCAGGTATATAATGGATATGTACAGGTATATAATGGATATGTACAGGTATATAATGGATATGTTCAGATATATAATGGATATGTTCAGGTATATAATGGATATGTTCAGGTATATAATGGATATGTTCAGGTATATAATGGATATGTTCAGATTTATAATGGATATGTTCAGGTATATAATGGATATGTTCAGGTATATAATGGATATGTTCAGATTTATAATGGATATGTTCAGGTATATAATGGATATGTTCAGGTATATAATGGATATGTTCAGGTATATATGAATATGTTCAGGTATATAATGGATATGTTCAGGTATATAATGGATATGTTCAGATATATAATGGATATGTTCAGATATATAATGGATATGTTCAGGTATATAATGCATGGATATGTTCAAGTAACAATGAAACACACACATATACAACATATGTTAAAGGAAAAAACACACACAATTGACAGAAAATTGTTCATTACATGTATTTACTTAAATGTATATGTCACTTTACAGAGATTCATTCATTTTGCCAATCTGTGAAGGAAGGGAGATAACTGATAAACATATATCATCAATATCTATAAATACAAAATTTTCTCACTCAATACATCGATGACACAAAGGTTCTATTTATTATAACCGACCATACCTATGGACTTGGATATAATGGTCTACATCAATAGATACATGTACAAGAAACTTTGGTGAAAAAATAGGCCTTAAAAGTCTGTACTTATATACATGAAATAAATTTCTGAAACAAGGAAAACTGTGCACACATATAATTATTGTTTCAATAAATAGAACAGGGCCTGGCACCACAAAACTTAAGAATTACAAGCTTAAGTCTAAAATGTTTTACTCAAATCAGACTTATCCTGAAATCTGATGGACTAAGCAGGCCAATTTGAGAATATTCTCAGACTAAAGTAAAATCTTATCAAAGTTTTATGGTGCCAGGCCCTAAAATGTATCTTTTTTGTCAATTTCCATTAATGAAAGTGATCACTTCAAGAATTTCTCAACATCAAATCACTGTGGTGTATTGTTTAATATTTCTGTGTTCATCCCACTAAGATTACACTGAATCAGACATGCATCAACTCAGTGTATTTGATGTTTGTGTTTCAATTTTGTCAAAAATTAGGGTGCAAAGCAACAGCTCAACTGTGATATGAAATTGATTTTAAGTTCAGTCACGTCAATTTTGTGTGTCAAAACCAGTAAAATTATCAAATTGAGTATAAAGACAGAAATTAACCTTGGCTTCAGGGAAATGTTGTTGGACCTGTACATAGAAAATGGACATGTAAGTCATTTCTAACAATAATCGCCAATTTAAGATCAAGCAACATTTTTATGATTTACATTGTCCAATCTACAGAATTGCTGTGCTGAGCTGGAATCAACAGTCGAACATTTTCATCCTTAGATACTACATTGGAACGCTTTAAATGAAACTGCTTTTTTTTTAGAGAGATCACATACATTTCAGTGGCAGATGTGGTGGTCTTCTCTCAGGCAAGTTCCTCTGTAGTGGAAATGTCAGAGGTAAAGACAATGATACTTAGCTAGAATTGGTCTCTAGCCACTAATTTTAAAAAGTCTGGAAATCATTGTTTTCGTGGTTTCCACTCTTTTTTTTTTTTAATTGTGGTAAAATAAAAGAAATTTGCTAATATCACAGAGTAAGAATAACATACAGTGGTACAAAGACAGATACACCATGAATACAAGACAAATGATAAACAAATATAGGACAATAATAACACTTGATGGGAAATACATTTAGAAAAACATCAAGAATACAAATGGTTTAAAATGTTATAATTTAGTAGTTAACTAAATAGAACATGAAATATTGAAAATATATAAAGCTCAAGTATAAAATTATGCTGAGATCTATTCATTTCCCATAATTCATAATAACATAACCATTTCATTATTGCTAATTACACATTTTTATGGCTAAATATTGACTTTATTTATTTCACAATGATTAACAACAAATTTTACAACTTATATAGATCCATCTTACTGGCTTTGATGTTGGTGTGGGGTGATTACTGTTGAAAGTAACCTGAGCACCCACAGAAAACCCACGTGTCAGACCTAGTGACTATGGGAAATACTACATCTAAATTACTCCCCTGTCCAATCTGAGGATCAAAGCAGCTTGGCTTTGGTGAGAAGTGGCAATGTTTTTATGGATACAGAGTCTGTCCAAATCTAGTCAAACTCAGAGGGGAAAGAATGAAAAAAATGGACAAACATTTCTTCTAAAACTATCTTTCAGTTTCTGCACTATGACTAGGCAATTAGACAAATATGGTACACCAGATAATACCTAAGGTTTTTTTTAAATGAAGATTTCTAGGCCAAAATAAAAGATAAATAGAATATTTTCTGGTATTGGAATTTTAGATATCACCTTAAATGCTAATGGTGAAACACACAAATATTACTCACCTGTTTGTTTAGCACTCTGAGAAGACCTGGTGTTAATCCTGTATCGGTTTTTTGTGAGGCTATGGGCATTTCAAGTCGTTCCTTTACAGGTGGGGTTTCACCTTTTGACATAGATCTGAAGTAACTGAATAAGAAAATCAAAATTACATGAAAATGTTGTAAGTTTCTACTGAAATATTTTGTCTTTAGTGTCCGCTTGAAAATGACTTATGGATTACTGAATATTTTATTTCATTTGTTATATATGCATCAGCGTCGGAAGCAAATTGAAAGTGTGGGGGGGGGGCTAAACCAACTTAAAACACATACACACGCCAGAAATGTCACAAGCCACAACGTATATGGATGCATAAACACACACAAATAAGTGCACACATACACACATAGATATACCATTACAAACTCTCACACTTCCACATGTGTACACAACTGTTCAAACACACAAAATGCACATGTAATTGCTTGCACATAGACACATGTACACTTGTTCAAACACACATGCATGCACAGAGACACCCACATACATGTATAAAGGATGAAAGAAACTAAAATAGTCATTGATCAGACACATTAAATTGAACTTACGCTGCAGACCAAGCTAGGACATCTTTAGGTTGTGTTCTGATGGCAGCTTTTGTGAACTGTTTCAGTATATCTGGTAAAGATGGTGGTATGTTGATCTGTTGTGAACAGTAGTAAGGTTCATCTGGGTTGGTAGGCATGATTTGTTCTTGTGTTTAGACTACTATAAAGAAAATTAGCAAATATGATTTTTTTTAAATTTGGGAAAAGGAATGTAAATTATACTCCCTGTACTAATTTACACAAACAGAAAAATAAACAGATATATAATAAAAATAAATTAACCAAAGAAAAATGCCTCAATAGACCCTTATAATCTCATCTGCCTGCACAAAAATACTTCCAAGTGGTATCAAGATGTTTTATGTCCAAGACATTTCATATCTAAGACAAACATAACCCAATGAATGACAAATTGTTCCCCGGTGTGCGATTTGTATTTCATTGGATATGATTTGTGTTGGTACCACTCGGAAGTGTTTGTGCATACATGTAGGTGAGATTAGTAGGAATGCAGCTATTGTGAAAGGCTCTATTGTGGGGTCATAAATAGTATGCATAACCTTTGGCTTTAGTCTCATTTGATGGAAAGATGTATTCAAGCATTTCCCATTAATCACTGAGGGTACCAAATTGATCAACATCAAATTCAAAGGAAGAGGGAAAACAGTCCATGTTTACATGTCCCCAATACCAAATAAAAACCAGGTAGCCTTTTTGAATAAAACTAAAACTAAGGCTGAATGATTTGTTTTTCAACATTGACAGAAGCTCTTATATATGTAGAGGACATCATTTTTTTTCTTATTACATACAAGTACACTGACTACTGGCAGTAAATTTCTGTTTACATTGGGAATTTGCACAAGGCATTTATAAAGTAAATGTTTGAACAACAGAAACTTCAACCTGAAACTTGACCAGTAATCCCTATCATGGATGTATTCAAATCAAATATTTTGGAGACATTTTTTCTAGTCAAAGTACTAATGTTCTGACATCATTTTGCGGGAAAAGTCGCCCTTTTTCTGCCGTTTCAAGACAGAAGATGTGTTTGCATTCAAAGCATTGTCATAGCTCATATTATTATTTCATTTTAAAAGCAATGGAACATTTAAAAATAACATGTTAAAACTGCTGATCAATGAATGCTTCCACCCTTCCCATAGTTATCACCTATGTCTATGTATTTATTTATTTGCCCCCTGCTTGTTTAATTTAAGAATGATATTTGTTTGTAATTTTATTTTTCCTCTCGAATAATGAGTATCAGGCATAACTGAACGCAAAATACTGAAATCTAAAGTTAGGGATGTCAAAGGCGACGTCATTCTGATTGGGCATTTGGGTAAATTCGCGGAATTTTCGATGTTTTCAAATGGCTAGAAAATTTTATATTTACGATTCAAGTTTGTAAAAAACATATGTACATGTAAATAAAAGCATGCTTTATTACTGCATATCACATTTTAAAGGGTTTCGGGATGCTACACGACTAAAATCACGGTTTGAAGCGGGCTCGTGACCGGGAAAATGGCTGCCGTAAAATCTCTGTGTCAACGAACATGTGGATTTTAAACATAAATCCGGGAGCTATTCCTTGATGGATATTGTTCATTTATACCTTAAAAATTGCAGAAAATGCTGAATTTTACGAATCCGAGTGACTCTGGATGAAAACTTTTCATTTACGATGAAAGAAAAATATTTCTTTACAACATAATGAAAAAAAATATTGATATAAATCAGTTTTCAATCAGGGTCACTCGGATATTAATAGTCTGAACCTTCTTCTTCAAATTCATGCCAAAGTTACATCTCTGCAAGCAATCCTAACTCGCGGAAACGAGTTGCCGAAAATCTGGTCACGCCAACTTCGTCCATGACCATTCTGACAGTACGGATTATCTCCCGTAGCAGTGAAACATCCCCGGATGATATGTCGGCCGCCATGGTTACAGGCGCTCCATCCGAAGCATCCAACGTATCGATGTCCGATTCTAGTTGTTGCTCGAAGTTGCGTGCCGGCAAAGTGTCTGATATATATACGCTTTCACTAAGCATTACTTTGAAAGAGTAATCGTGTTTAAAAAAGTACTGAAAATGTGGTTATTCCGCCAAAACTGAAATCACAATTATACTCGGACTTTTTCGACTTCGCGTTGTAGAACCCATCTACGACGTCCGTATTTCTCGGGACTTTCCCTTTCCTCCGTGATACAGTAAGGAGATTTATGAAAAATTGTTTAATTAAATTTAATAACTGACGCCTATCGATTATCACTTCGTGGAAATTAATAAAATCATTTTGATAACATATCATAGCATAGAGCTTACAAATTAGACAGATCTATCTAAAACTGTTTTACTTTTTAATCAGTTCTGTAACACAAAATTCTGTGACACTGATTCACAACTGATTTTGAGATATTGGTTCACTTTTTACAACATTTTATTAATTTTTCAAGCACAAGCAAGTTTTATATTTTCAAAATGTTTATATAACTTAATTTTTATTTATGTTTGTTTATCTAAAGTTATAGTAGAATACCACTCTATTTAATGTACAATAATTTCAAAACAGGTAATGAAATAATAAATGCTGATCATATCTTCAACATGAAAACATTTGTAATTTACTCATGAAAATTTATTAAAATATTATAATTTAGGGATCTTATTGTTATTTAGTATAAAACTTAAACTTTAATTGTCAATAGAATACAGTTTGGCAAAAGTTACAATATGTAAATGAAACTACCAGTATTCTAATACAATAAACTATTATTCCAAATGCACTTGCTTTTATAATCATGTTTTTTTTCATATGTAATTATATATATGAAAAGGACAAATATGTGGTACTACTTTTATGTTTTGGTTTATAATTTTTATTTTAATTACCCGATAAAGACTTTCAAAATATAGGGATAGTCAATACATGTACAAAATGTATGTAACTGCTAATATGTCAGAGTGTCTTCGCACACATTTATGGATTACATATATCACAGCTGTCAAGTCAACCAATGGTATTTAAAAAATATTTTGAGATAATCCTTGATGCTTTGAGACATAATATTCTACAGTTGAATTTGACTGCTGCATTGTAAGAAGATATATTTATGCAAATGTAAGCACAGTAATAAAGCAACCATACAAATTAGTTTTCTAATTCATTTCAAATATCAGATAGTATCACAATTTTAATAAAGGGGAGGAATATTTGGAAGTTATTGCTTTGCTTCCTCTGGGGGTAGGGGTATATAATATCTCAATAAATCAATCAAATGGTCAGCCATCTTATGTTTCCTTATATACAGTGCATAGCTGACACTTCAGACTTGTTAACAATACAAAATATATCACGATGACATACATACATATAAATATATTGATAAAAGACACAGGAATTTGGGATTTTGCCAAAATTCTCATAAACCCTATAAAATCATTAAATTTGGGGAAAATTCTTCAAAAAACTAAGTCTTGCTACAGAATTTATATGTATTTAACAAGACTTTGATAAAATATACCCAAAAAGTTGTACATTGCGCATTATTACCCTTGTTTTTGCTTGCCCATTTCAAATTTTGTCCTTTTTGGGTCTCCTGAAAATGAGGGGTATGGGTACTTTAAAAATGCAAAATTTCCCACAAAATTTTTTTTAATACTACAAAAAGTAATTTAAGGGTTAGAGTAATGACAAAACTAACAGAATATGCCTTTTAAAAAAAATTAGAATTTTTTTCTGATTTTTCCTGACAAAATATATACCAAAAAAGGCTAAATTCCTTCAAATCGTATGAATGCCTGCAAAGGGTGTTTTCCCTCATAATTTGAGGTCTGGTATAATTTTATCACTGCATAATAATTCCAAAGTTTCAGTATTATCTTGGAATATGCTTTAGTGTGAACAAATATGCCAAAATTCATCAATCTCTGTGGTCTTGATAAAAAATGACAGAGGTCCAAAAAGCTCACCTATATGAAAAATGCGCCGACACAGAGATTTCTCAAAATATACAAAATCATGATTTTGCCAGTTTTTGTTGACCTGCCAGATTTCAGGTAATACACATACAGAGACATGTAATACACCAAATGAAAGCTTTAAGAACTATTTACCATTTGAAATAAGTCATTTACACATAAGTCTTATGCATGAAAATCTAAAAAAAAAATTAAAAATGCATAAATTGCAATTTTCAATGAGGGACCGAAAAGGGTCAAAATCTTGACCTTTAAAAGTACATAACTTTTGAACCACTTGACCGATTTTCAAAATTTTTTCACCATTCAATTTCAATTTTTTGGCTCTTTCATATCAATATGAAATTAAAAGATTTGAGGCAATTTGAATTTTTGGGTTGACCACCCTACTAAAGTGGCTAAACTATGCCTATGGTGCAAGTGACGAAGTGTAGGCAAGTATGCAACTTTGCAGGTCTATTTTTATTTCGATTCATTTATTGTTAGTATAGAGAATAATTGAGAGCTAATGAAATATATTATGTAAAGGTGGGTAACGAATGTAAAAATCGTAACATATATGCTTATGATGAATAAGAAATTTATCTTAAAATTAAACAATGAACATGGCCCCCGAAGTGATAGTGCCGAAATTTGACTTTAAATCTACTACAAATTATTGTGCCAGAGCGTACAAAATACACAATTTTTAATTTGAATGACGGAATTATTCCATTTCTTCACTTTAATTGTTACAAATAAAGCTTTCAATGCATATATTACCTTTCTGAATACTGTAATTCTGAACAGACGTGCGTTGTTTTGAAACTACCACCAACACCGGAAGTATTCTTGTTGTTTATAGCAACGACATGCGTAATAGTTCGATATCGAGTTTTTGCGCTGGTATACCAAACCCGATCGTAAAAAAATTGTAGTCTGGTCATCGTACTAAAAAAATGTTTCATAATAAAGTGCAAGCAAGAACTAGCGATATATTTAAATCTTAGTAATGTTAACCTTTACATATCGCTGCAAGAACCAACGCAAACTCAATCTGTCGCACAGTAACAACAGGAAATGAGGTAAATAATTCTTTCTGCATATTTTAAAGTTAAAAATGGACCCGGTTTGTTCTGCATACTGTTAGCCCATTGGTTTTTAAAGTTAAAAATCTGGAACCGGTTGCACAACACATCGTTTTTAACATACTGTTAGCCCATTGGTTTAACATTGGTTAACTTCACGTTAAATTTAACAACCTGTTGTGCAACTGGGTCCTGTTGTGCAACTGGGTCCTGTTAAATCAATGGGCTAACTGTACGTTAAATTTAACTGGGTCCTGTTGTGCAACTGGGCCCTGGTAATTAGATGTATGTAATATTTTTGTAAACAATGTGCCTATTTGAGTATTTCACCATAGGTTATTGATTTTATGATATCTCAAATTTGAATTTATGATATCTATGGGGTGCCGTTTTAGTATTTATTCACCATTTTCTGATATAAAAAATTCATTTTTTGATATCAAATAATCGAATTTCTGATATCAGAAAATATTTTTTGATAATAAAAATCCATTTTATAATATCAAAAAACATTTATTGATATCAGTAATCATTTTCTGATATCAGAAAATTAAATTTCTGATATAAAAAATCACCTCATTTTCTGATTTAAAAAATCGAATTTCTGATATAAAAAAAAATCAAAATCAATTTTTGATATCAGAAATTAGATTTTTTATATCAGAAAATGAATTTTTGATATCAGATATTGGATTTTTTATATCAGAAAATCATTTTCTGATATAAAAAAATATGTAGTATTAGTTGATATCACAAATTCAATTTTTTTTATATAGAAAATGAATTTTTGATATCAAGAAATCATTTTTAATTTTTGATATCAGAAAATCTATTTTTTGATATCAGAATTTTTTTTTTTGCTATCAGAAATTATCTTAATTTCCTATCTGAATTGCATTCTACAACAATTACTGCTTCCTGTATATATATATATATATATATAAATATATAATAAATATATACATCATTCTCATTTCTTGTACATGAAAGTACTTTATGACTTTTGATATGTTAAAGATGCAAATTTTCATTTTAGTAAAATCAATGCCCAGACTTTACGCAGTGCAATCAGCACAGTGCTTGAATCATCAGAGAAGAGGAATTGTAAATTCACTGAATCGGTGGACTTACAAATCACACTTAAGAAGTATAACTTACTGAAGGACAAGCGGTTCCACGGAACTGTCAGGTAGTATTTTACATAACCACTAATTACTTGTCATTGACATTGGTAGATCTACAGAAGGTGTCAATCCCAACACACCCACCCATCCCCTTCCTTTTTAATTTTGTAAAACAAAGACACCAAAGAAGTTAAGACTAGAATAAAACCTAGAAATTTCCATTGAATGGAATAAAATCAATGATATGGTGCTCAAGACAGCTTATTTAGTTTTAGTGTATGGAAGCCAGAAGAAGCCCTCTAAAAAATTGCTTAGTTTTTCTCACACACCCTGACAGTCCAAATGTTACTCCTGCTAGTGCCATGTCCAACTGAATTCCATACATTGTGGGGTATCATCAATCTATGCATGAATATGGGACTTTTGAAATTAAAAATCTTAATATTTTGCAGATTAAGCATTACCCCATGCATTAGGTAATGCTTAGCTGAATTTGCCATCATATTTTGGGAAGAATCAATATGTCTGTGTCTGTGTGATATTTTTACAGGATAAAAGTACTTTAGTTTTTTGTAGCTACAAAATGATTGAATTTTGACGATTCTTGGCCCAGGACGTTACTATAACAACTTTGATACATTCCTAGCTAGGCCACTGCTATTGAAATATTTGTTGTTTTACTACAGTGGAACATGTCTTGAGAGACCACTTTTGTAGAAGACCACCTGTCTATTGAGACCACTTTCTGAAAACCATTTGGGTCAATAATCCTTTAAATAAAACCTGTCTTTTAAGACCACATTTCAGTGGCAATAGGGGTGGTCTTTCAAGACAGTTTCCACTGTACTGATATTTTAACATTGTTATGCAAATAATTTTCCTTTGTAAAAGAACATCTGCTGTGTCTTTCCAAAATATTTCCTATCTTCTTTTTACTAATTAAACTTAAATTGGATGATGAACAATAACAAGAAATGGATATACACAGGAATAAAAATTCTTAAATTCATATATATTTTGTGAAAATTGCCTGAGAAATCCAGTTTGGCAATTATTTGTTTGCAAATGATTAATATGACCTTACTCTTTGTATAGGCATGCTCACTGAACCTGACCTTAATGTCATAAAATATATATAAGAACATAATGCCTGTGTATATCTCTTATTTGTTATTGTACATGCATGTCTAAATACATGTAGTAAAAAAAAAGAAAAGAAAAAAATATTTTGCAAAACACAGCCCCTTTAAATATATAAGATAATTGTTGTAAACAAAATATATTGTAAAACACAGCCCCTTTAAATATATAAGATTATTATTGTAAACAAAATATATTGTAAAACACAGCCCCTTTAAATAAATAAGATTATTGTTGTAAAAAAAATGTTTTCTCACATAAAGACATGGTGTCACAATCGATACCTGCTTACATGGGAGATAACTCTGACTAACGACAAGACCATATATGTTGATTTGTTATTACATGTAGTTTAAGACCGGTTTTCACATAATTGTTTCTTTTGACAGTCCAATTTACATTTAGTTTGGACATCATCATCATCATCATCATCATCATTTTTGCACAGGAAATGGGTTAGAAATCCTGCCTCAATTATATAAGGAAGAAAAGTACTATTCACTTGAATAACAATAGTCAGTGTTCTGTGTATGAAGTGTTGTGATGCTTAATTTTTATTACAGTGGAACCTTCCATAATTGCCACCTTGCTTACGAGACCACCTCACATATAACACCATAACTATTTAGACTCTTGAGAAGTTCTTAACAAATATTAAATGAGTCCAGAGACTCAATTAAGAGACCATCTCACTAATCAGACTGTTGTATTTTAAGATCTTACAGAATCCATTTTTTGATCCAGAATTTTTGTTTGCCACTTTAACTCTGTTAGCCCTCACCGTTTCCGCCATTTCGTTGTCTTTACGTTGATCAAGAAATAAAATGCGGTTATATCTAAAGGCCAGATTATTGTCACTGCAGATCCTTTTATGTCAGAAGCAAATTGACGTTAATGTCTGAACAATATACCAGACATGAAATATTGTGACATTTTGATTTATTTTATGAACTTAAACATCTGCTCTGGTGACAAGTGTAAACAACGCAAAGCAGAGTAACAAAGACTAAAAGTCACGTGATAGCAGCACGAAAAATCTAGAATAATAACAGACAATTAAAAAAAAGGATCTGTTGAGTCAGTCAGTTGGGTAGTCTGAAAGGGGAATTAGCTTTGTTTTTTTTTGTTTTTTTCACTTTTTAGCTCACCTGAGCTGAAGGCTCAAGTGAGCTATTGTGATCACTCCCCATCCGGTGTCTGTCCGTAAACTTTTCATATTTTCGACTTCTTCTCTGAAACCATCAAAGGGATTTTGACAAAACTTGACAGGAAGCAAGTGCTTAAGGTCCTTTACCAAGTTTGTAATTTTCAGCCAGATTGGCCTAGGGATGGATCTAGGGTGGGGCCGAATAGGTCCCAATAGGTATCCCTCTTTAAAAATCCTCTTCTCCAGAACAGCTGCATGTATTAAATAACGGATTGTTTCTGAGTGATCTAAATGGATGTATGATTCAAGTTTGTATTTTTCATAAAAATCAGAATATTAATTTTTGATGCATTTTTTAGGTCTTTTCAGACTTTGTCATTTTCATTAATTTTTGCATGAATTCCTCAATTATCTCCCCTTACATTCACTTTGATGCATTTATTTAATGTGTTTTGCTTGTAATTAGGTGAAGAAATGTTTTTGTGTAAGAATTTTGCAGAAATTTGATTTCCAGAATTTTTTGTGAAATTTTTAAGACTGCAAAAAAAAGGGGAAAGGGGGGGTGCATTTTTCACACTATCAGCTTTTGTTTCAAAACTACTGAAGGAATTTAGATAAAACTTTACAGAAAGCAAGTGCTCAAGGTCCTTTACCAAGTTTGCAGTTTTCAGTCAAATTGGCCCAGCAGTGGATCCAGGGCAGGGCAGAATAGGTCCAAAAAGGTACCCCTCTTTAAAAATCTTCTTCTCCAGAAGCACTACATGAATTGAAAAAAAAACAGATTGTTTCTGAGTGATCTGCATGGATGTATTGTCAAGTTTGTATTTTTCATAGAAATAGGAATATTAATTCTTGAAGCATTTTAAGGTCTTTTCAGACTTAATCATTTTCATGAACTTTTACATGATTTCCTCAATTATCTCCCCTTGCATTCACAATGGTGCATTAAAGTGTTTTACTTAAGTATTGTTGAAGAAATGTTTTTGTGCAAGAATTTTGCCAAAATTTGATTTCCAGAATTTTTTATGAATTTCTTAAAACAGCAGTATATATGTTTCTTGGCCAGATCAGTCTACATGTACATATTCTTCTTGATCTTCTTTCCACATTTGTAGATGGTTCTCAGGTGAGTGATTGAGGCCCTCTTTGGCCTCTTGTTTACTACATGTACGTAGATTTATATATAATAACAAAAAAGAGATAAGAATAAAAATTCTTAAATTCCTATATTTTGTCAACATTGCTTGAGAAATCTAGGTTTGGCACTTTTTCACTTGCAACCATAAACTATTTGTATACCACTACCACACTGGACCTGACCTTATTTTTACAAAATATACAGGAATATAAGATTCTGTATGCTTGTGTATAGCTCTTATTTGTTATTGTACATCAAGTACAAGTAGTAAAATTACGGAAAAATCAAAATAATTTTTTTGTAAAAGACAACTAATGCCCCTTTAATATTGTGGTTGTGCTGTTCTAGATAAATCATCAGCCAGGTTATTATAGCTTCATGGTTGTTTATGTGTTTTTATTGCATCGTATTCCAGATTGAAGCATGTTGCACGACCACAGTTGAAGGTGTGCATCTTTGGTGATCAGGCACACTGTGATGAAGCTCAGGCTAACAACATCCCATGTTTGAGTACTGAGGAATTGAAGCTTCTTAAAAAAGATAGAAAACTTGTAAAGAAACTAGGTAAATTGACATAGATAAAGAAACTGGGCCAACATGTAAAGAAACTAGGTCAATTTATAAAGATACTAGATCAACTTCTAAGGAAAGTAGGTAAGTTGACATAGATCAAAGATAAACATGTATAGAAACTGAGCCAACTTGTAAAGAAACTAGGTCAAATTATAAAGAAACTAAGTAAATTGACATAGATAAAAGATAAATATCTGTAGAAACTGAGCCAACTTGTAAAGAAACTAGGTCAACTTATGAAGAAACTAGGTAAATTGACATAGATAAATGATAAGTATTTATAGAAACTGGGCCAACTTGTAAAGAAACTAGGTCAACGTATAAAGAAACTAGGTAAATTGACATAAATGAAAAATGAATATTTATAGAAACTGGGCCAGCTTGTAAAGAAACTATGTCAACTTGTAATGAAACTAGGTCAACTTTTAAAGAAACTAGGTAAATTGACATTCATAAAAGATAAATATTTATAGAAACTGGGCCAACTTGTAAAGAAATAAGGTTAACTTATAAAGAAACTAGGTCAACTTATAGAGAAACTAGATCAACTGATAAAGAAAGTAGGTAAGTTGACATAGATTAAAGACTGAGCCAACTTGTAAAGAAACTAGGCCAACCTATAAAGAAATTAGGTAAATTGACATAGATAAGAGATAAATATTTATACAAACTTACAAAGAAACCAGGTCAACTTACAAAGAAACTAGGTCAACTTATAAAGAAAATTGACCAACTTACATAGATATTAGGTAAATGTTCATTTGTATATTGACATAGGTAATTCACAAAAAACAAAACTTGTGAAGATACTAGGTAAACATATATATATATATATATAGAATAAATGCCCTGTCAACTTATAACAACAAAACATATAATGTTATCTTAAATGCAACCTCTCAGTCTCCTTGGTGAAAATATAAACATACTTTAGAATCAGAAAATTTCAGCATGGTTTTAATTTCATTTATTTCGTTGTTTTAATTTATCAATGAAATTAAAACCATGATGAAATTTTACATAAATGACACTTTATGAATAGTAAAAGTTTCCTTTACCAACTTTTTATTTCAACAGAATTTAATGTCAACAAATTTGTTTTATTTTTAAAACAGCAAAGTATCAACTCCACAAAAATTTTCTGATTCTGCAATACTACCAAAGTTATAGGTTGGATAAAAAAATAATTACTCAAGATGATAATTTCATTTGAACTTGAATTTTAACTCATTGACCCCTAAAGACACATTTAGAATGGCCTGATCGTCATTGATTTACAGAAGTGTCTACTGTTTTTCAGGGGTTGATGAGTTAATAGAGAAATAAATTCTTTAGAAAATAGTGGTATATGACAAGGTGTACTTGCTGTGGTGTTCACATTCAACTAACTCTGACTGCTCTATTGAAGCTTTATACACTGAAAGACCATGTGACTACCACAGCAAAACAAGACTGAAATAAACCAGAGTGGCTGGATTCTAATTATAAGCATTATACAGTGGAACCTGTCTTGAGAGACCATAAAGGACCAACTGTCTTCTGGGACCACATTTTGAAAACCACTTGGTTAAATAATCTTTTAAATGAAGCCTCCTATGAGAGACCTCCAGTCTTGTAAGACCACATTTTAGTGGCAGATTCTACTGTATTTCAAAGAGCTATTCTGTTTTCAAAGAGCTATTCTGTTTCACTAATTAAGACAAATGATATGACAGAAATATTGTTGAAAGTGGCGTTAAACAACAACAAAGAAACAAACAAGACAAATGAAACTTGTATTGATAAAGACATTATTTCACTGTTGATTTAATGATTACATCTGGGTAGGTGTGGAAGTACATTTTGTACAAGTTTGCTGAAAATGTATGAAGTATATCCATCCTATTACACATCACACATTGTTCATTACCATGGATATGTTTTATATATGCCAGTTTATTTGATTCCTAGCTTTCAATCATATTTTAGATAAAAGTTTGTAGTGTGACTTCAGTGATTTTAACCCTTGTCCTAGTTTTAAGGTGCCAATTATTTTGTGGACCCTGTGCAGCTTTGTGTCATAGGACTACAATTTTGAATTAAGGTCATTTTTAACTAATGAACCCCTGAAAAACAATGGAGTCTTCTGTAAATCAATTACATGGACCAGTCTAATTGTGTCTTTAGAGGTAAATTGTTTAAATCATTCATCTTACAATCGGGAGGTCCCAAATGTTGATTCTAGGTCCTGAGACTATTTGTTTTATGTTTCTAGAGAAAAAGTATGATGCTTTCCTGGCATCATTCTCCATTATCAAGATGGTTCCAAGATTACTGGGCCCAAGAATTGGTAGATGCAAGAAGTTTCCACAGGTTGTTACCCATGATGTGTCTCTTGTTTCAAGAGTGACTGATTTGAGATCCTCCATCAAGTTTAAACTGAAGAAGGTATGTAGGTCTGTGTAAAGTAAACCACAAGATAAATAGTAAAGATAGATACTGAACTATTTCTGTGAATAATTCTAAAACCATACCCCCTCTCCTACCTGTGAATGTTTTGAAAATTATTTCGCCTAAAAAAAAGATTTTTATGGGAGCCCTTCACCTCTCTCCTGCATGAGATTCCTTTGAAAACTCTCCCCTTCTTTTCTGCCCAACACTGTTTTGGAAACCTTTGTACAGCACAAAGAGAATTACTCTTACAGGGTTCGTAGTCCAAGGAAGTCAACTGGATTATATCCATCATCTGTCCTTTTTATGTAATGTTTCTGTGTAGAATGTAAGAAAGTACCAGTAAATAAAACATGCTGGGAAATATATGCTTCAGTGTCTTATGGTAGTCAAAATAGTATTAACAAACCCCTCTCTCCTTCCTGAGATTGTTTGGGAAATCCTCCCTATCTTTCCTGCCTTAGATTATTAGGGAAACCCTTCTCTTTCCCCTGCCTTAGATTATATGGGAAACCCTCCACCTCTCTCCTATTTGAGATTTTATGGGAAACCCTCCCATGAATTTATGTTGAATTTTTGTCACTTAAGTAATATTGTTGAAGAGACCATAAAGTGAACAATTTAAATTTTTCATAGTAGAAATCCCTTGGGATCTCAGTCCCAAACCACAGAATTTCTTGTTTAGTTCCTTGTGTTATGACAAGTTTATTTGTACTGAGCAGAAATCCCTGGGTCCCTCCATTTGAGAAGTGGTCAAATATATGGAGATCATAATTCCCATACAATGTATTCTTATTAGTTCACCTGCGTGGAAGACTTCTGTGATATTTTCTGATTAATAATTGTCTCTTATTGGCATTTTGTTATGTTTTTTTTTTCCTATTTTGTTTATTTCAAAAAGTCTCTGTGATGTTAATTCTTTTTTTGCCCTGTGGCAATGTTAATGGGGGACATAGAAATGTTGGGTGTATGTCTGCCTTGTAAGCACTCTCATGCCTACATTTCTCAAAAAATTTTCATGAAATCTATGTCAAATGTTATTACATCAACATCTTGTTCAAATTCAAAATTATCAGCTTAATTTGATCATTTTTATATCCCTTGGAAATTTCTGTTGTTTATGATATCTTGCCAACAAATCTCCATTAATTTTTATGAAATCTAAAGGAAAGGTTGTCACCATCAACATCTTGGACAAACAGCACTGTTTTATATTTTTTGTGGGAGTTATTCCCCTTGGAAATGGAAATTTTATGAATTCTTTTTGAATTCCTATATAAAGCCTTTAATCATATATTTTCCCCCCTCTTTTTTGTTCACCTTTCAGTCGTTAAAGTTCTGTCTAAATTATTCAAATAGTGATTTTATTTTTTTTTTCAGGAATTGTGCCTAGCTGCGTGTATTGGCCATGTTAAAATGACAGAAGAAGAACTCTACTCCAACATTACACTTGCAATCAATTTTCTTGTTTCTCTGTTGAAGAAAAAATGGCAGAATATACGTACTCTACACATCAAAAGTACTATGACACCATCTCAGAGGATATACTAATTAGCCCTTTGACACAAACTCTCACTGCTAAGGTGAACCAACCAAGATATGAATTCCAATATGGTCAGTCCATTCTAAATGTAACAGAGACAAATACTGCCTCTGCTTGGATTCGAACCTAGGACCCTGGTTTACAAGTCTGGTGCTCTACCGATCGAGCTAAAGGGGAAACCCCACTAGCTCAAGCTAGTAGGAGCACCATATAACTAACCCTGCCACATAAAAGCTTAGGAGTGAAAGCCCATTTAAAAGACCTTGATACACCTTAATGATGTGAAACCTGCTAAATATTCAAACTGACAATTTTAAAGAATTAATTCAGAAAAATTGCTTTCTTCGGAAAACATTCAAGGATGTGGTCTGGTGATAGAGTGTACCACTTCCAAGCTGAAGGTCCCAGGTTTGATTTCTGGTACAGTGTCCTAGTCATGTATCAGACTTAAATAACACTAGCAACTGTTGCTGTGCCAAGGCACTTGGCATAAAAAGTGAAAGTCTTAATGCATCACTCCCTGAAAAAACAATGGACTCTTCTGTAAATCAATGACTTGGACCATTCCAAATTTGTCTTTAGGGTGTATGAGTTAAATGAGATGATTAATGACACTTACAATAGATGTCACCTGTCAGGTGGGAGAGGTATGTAAAAGAACCTTCACTGCAGTATACATCAGTCCCTAGCACAGGTCTAAATTTGTGCCACTTCACCTATAGTTTATGACAACTCAGTTGATCTCTGTAAAGACGGTTATTGTCCGATTCACATAACTTGGCGGGCAGGGTAACTTATTGTCATACGGATGATGCCACTCACATTTTGGTTATGACAGGCTTTATTGGGGAAAATGTTTTATTCCTAAATGGATATTGGTAGGCTACTTGAGGTATGGTGACTAATAGGAACAATTTTTCTAGCCAGTGTGATTTTAATGTACCTAATATTTAAACTCGTCCAGGTACAATGTACTCAAAATTTGAGTAGGTACTCAATTTATTTTTTGATATTTCTAAAATATTTCTTCAAATAAGTAAATTAATTGCTTTTCATCATTATTTACACATCTATTATACCATAAGTATAAATCAAAGTACTGAAAGTGCTGATACGAGATGATGGTAATCGTTAAGTTTTAATGAGGTATAATACACTCAGTATACTGAATGTAAATCAGGTTTTACAAAAAAAGTAACTAAAAATCGAGTAAGACATTTGGCCTAACGTGAATACTGATAGCTTATTTATTATGCAACAAACTACATATATCAGTGATATGATTATAAAATCTTGTGCTTATAAACATCATTTCATTGGTATTAAATTTCTATGCGACAGGGCAGTATTATACCCTTACGCTATACTTCTTATCAGTAGCCTCAAATCTCTTGGTCAATACGTGTACATGTAAAACATTTTCCCAACTTCAAAGACTGCTGCAAGTTTCTCATCATTTAATATCACATGATCAATGAAGAATGATGCAACTTCTATGTCCAACTTCACAGACAGATCTTGCCAATACACATTAAGGGAAACAGTATACTGAAAAAATATACATTGTGTACACATGTCTAAAATGTATCGCAGGTTAACTTCAATAAAGAGTGCCACTGTCATATGGTAAATTTTTAATTTACTGTCACAATCTGTTATCAGCCTTTTTACTGAGAAAATGCACGTTGTTTGCAGAGTTCCCAAATTAGTAAAAACCGTGAATCACCCAGTTTTATTTCAAATAAGAACAATAATGAAAACATTACAACTTTTTTTGTATTCTTTACCATTTATATCACATGTGAATAGCCTATAGGCCGAATTTCAACAACGATTTAAAGTTACTTTTTATTTTTATAAAATTAGGTTTTACAAAAAAGTAACTTAAAATGGGGGCAGACATTCAGCCTAACGCGAGTACTGATGGCTTATTTATTATGCAACAAACTACAAACATCAGCGATATGATTATAGAATCTTGTGCTTATAAACAGTGTTTTATGATATAAATTTCTATGCGACAGGGCACTATTATACCCTTACGCTATACTTCTCATCAGCAGCCATCTCTAGGTCATTAATACATGTGCATGTAAAACATTTTCCCAGCTTCAAAGACTGCCATGAGTTTCTCATCAGTTAAGATCAGGTGATTGAGGAATGATGCAACTTTTATGTCCAACTTCACAGTCAGATCTTGCTAATACACAGTAGGCAAAGGGAAATATATGCAACTCGGCCAAAAACTCATTTGCATATTAATCCTGTGCAAGAAATGTAGACAGTCAACATCAATTTTGTCACAAGTCATAATGTTTAAATGAATAATTGAAAAGTAACATTCTGAAGCAAATTCATAATATTTTAAAACTCATAAGGATGCTGAACTAACTTTTTATAGTATATATTTCAACAAGTCTTTTAGACCTTTATTTTTCAGTGAATTGTTACTTTATCTTCATTAGTTTAAAAAGCAAAAATTTATGAATAAAAGTGTGATTTGGAAATTTCAATCTTGAAGTTGAGTTTATGTTGCTGAAATGCACATACATATGTAATTTCCCATCAATATAATTTGTTATTAACGCCATCCTGCAAAGTGTGCTTTGACTTGATCCCAATAAACAACTAACCATAACATTACTTATTTGATGGAACATCAACTCGTAAAAATGACTAGTTTCAGCATAATTCTGTGTTTTATCATGAAATTTTGAAAATTTAGTTCAGCCTAAGTATTAAGTAAATTTCATGACTTCAGGCCCAGACTGTCATCTCATCAACCTTTGAAAAACAATGGACTCTTCTATAAATTACTGAGTTAGCACAGTCCAAATGTGGGTTGGAATGAGTTAACTTAAGATTCCAATGTAAAATTAAACTGTTGGTTTGTTATATTACCACAGGTCTGTATTCTGATCACAGGTCACATTTGAAGAATCAAACCTTTTTGTTCCTGTTTTGCATAGGGCATTAATTGTTACAGAAGTAATGGGATCTATCACCATCTTACAAGAGAAACAAAGAAATCTAATAATCTGTGTGCTTTTGTTGATAATATTCATGAGAACTGCCGAATAAAGTTTTCATAAAAAAAATTGTTTTGTCAAGTCATCAACCAGATTGATAAATTGACAAACAGTCAAAGTTGGGGACGTCTCTATGAGTGAATATGGCTTCATATTTTGAAAATTGACCTAATTTGTAGGCCTATTTAAAAGGTCCAAACACAGTGTCTTGAACTGACAAATAAGGATTCCAGAAAAAAATTATATTTGTCAGTGAACCAGATTGATGATATGATGAATTGACTAGACCACTCTGAGAGTACAGGTCTACCAAGGTAAATTGTCACATGTTTACAAACACAACAAGTCTAAATTAAATCATAAAAGGGGTGGCAGGATACAAAAACAAGCTTCAGTAATGCATAGAATCCTTGCAAGGCAATACGTTTTATCTGTACAACCTATTTTTGGAAAATACCGTAGACCATATTGTTTTGCTTTTTGACATAATCCGGATGTGCCACTTTACCTTGGTAGACCCATACCTTTGTCACTTGTATTAACCCTTTCAACCCTACAGACCATAATAGACTGGTTTTTGACAATAGAAAAGAGCATACCACTCAGATATTTAGGGATGAAAGGGTTAATAAACTGAGAAATAAAGTTTTCAGAAAAGATTTACGTTCCTCAATCAGATTGATGAATTGAAAAAGTTGAAGAAGTCTTCATGAGAGATGTAAGATGTCAAACAATTTAAAGTAGACCTAGATTGTATTTCAAATGTCCTTAAAATATGCAGTGTCTTTAACTGAGAAATAGAATTTTCAGAGAAAATGACAATTGGTCAACCGTATAGATCAATTGAAGATGTCACAAAATTATATGATGGGATGAACTACATACAATTTTGGAAATAGACCATTTTTATGTTTATAGTGTCCAAAGACATTGTCTTGAACTGAGAAATAAGGTTTTCAGAAAAAAAAATGTTTGACACTTGTCAATTTGTAATGATCATCAAGCTAACATTATAACAATTCATCACTCATCAAGCTAACCTCATAACATTTCATAACTCATCAAGCTAACCTCATAACATTTCATCACTCATCAAACTAACTTCATAACATTTCATCACTCATCAAGCTAATCTCATAGCATTTCATCATTCATCAAGCTAAACTCATAGCATTTTATCACTCATCAAGCTAACCTCATAGCATTTCATCACCACTCATCAAGCTAACCTCATAACATTTCATCACTCATCAAGCTAACCTCATAACATTTCATCACTCATCAAGCAAACCTCATAACATTTCATCACTCATCAAGCTAACCTCATAGCATTTCATCATCCATCACACTAATCTTATAACATTTCATCACTCATTATGCAAACCTCATGACATTTCATCACTCATCAAGCTAACCTTATAGCATTTCATCAATCATTAAGCTATCTCATAACATTTCATCACTCTTCAAGCTAACTTTACAACACTTCATCACTCATCAAGCTAACTCAGACTTGCCAACCTTGAAAGCTTTTCATGGGGTAGATTTTTCAAACTCATGGGGGCAACTCTAAATTTTAGTAAGACTCAATAGGAAAATTTAAATTTTTCATAGGGGAGATATACATTTTTCTTGAAGAAATTATAAAAATTAAATTACATAAAACATAGGGAGTCTCCCTATTTATAGGGGAGACTTGGCAAGTTTGGCTAACTTTATAACATTTCATCACTAATCAAGCTAACCTCATTACATTTCATCAAGCTTCAACACCTTTCATCACTCATCAAGCTAACCTCAGAACATTTCATCACTCATCAAACTAACCTCATAACATTTTATCACTCATCTGTCTTCATGACATTTTATCACTCAGCTAACTTCGCAATATTTCATCACTCAGCTAACTTCGCAATATTTCATCACTCAGCTAACTTCGCAATATTTCATCACTCAGCTAACTTCTCAACTTTTGTTCTTTATTTAAGGTAATTAAGGCTATTTGATTATAAAGTGAACATAAACTTAAAACAATATTGATAACCAAAAAAACTTTTAATTTTATCTTTTCTTCATCAGTTTATATTGTGTATTCAATATAAATATCACATATCATTTGAACAACCTAGTGTTGCGGAAGTTGTGACACAAAAGAACACACACTGCATTGGCGTCAGTCCATAGCACAGGCCAAAATTTGTAGCACTTCACCTAAAGCTGGCGACATCTCCATATAAGTGAAAGATTCTTTGTGGGATGTAAAACAACAAACAAGGCCCAACAAACTATTATTATTATTAATTTTAATCATTAATGCAGGTCTACAGAGTCTGTTTATTTATTTCATTATTATTATTATTTTATTTATTTATTTATTTTATTTTTTTTTTTTTTTTTGCCTCATCTGTATTCTATGAATCAAGTAATTCTTTCCCTTGGTATTGTTTTTTTTGTTTTTGTTCAAATGTTTATCATAGGCGTCGGAACCGAGGGGGGCTTAGCCCCCCACTTTTTTTGCAAAGATAGACATAGATGTTAAAAATTGGGGCTTAGCCCCCAGACGTTTCTGGCGTGTGTATGTGTTTTAAGTTGGTTTAGCACCCACTTTAAATTTGCTTCCGACGCTGATGTTTATTGTTGTAACCTAATGTTGCCCATTGTGGGCCCATTGATTGTTAGAAAAGGGTATTCTATTCTATTCTATTCTATAGTTGGAAGTATAGATTGTTTATATCTGATAATTCCCAAACCAAAATTTTCAATCATATGATCATAACATCACAAGCAGATGACGTTACAATGTGTACGGGATCGGTATACCCAATTACACAATACCGATTGTTCTACATGAATCCTTGGCAGATCGCGACAATATCAGCATGGCCTTGAGAAGGAGAAACAGTTTTTACAGAACATTTAAAGATGCTTGCCCAGAATTTGAGGAAATGCTATTGGACAGAGGAGTAACAGCAGCTGCTCATAACAAATGGGTATTTGAGATTGCATGGGAAGTTGCAAATAAAGGTAACTTGACAGATATGCGACCGACTGGAATTGGCAAAAAAGTAGGGCAAACCTACTAGTACCAGGGGCCACTAAGGTACAACATGTACATCCACTGCATGTTGTCACGCACTGACAAATTGACCTCATTTATTGTCATGCCGTTTGGCATTGTCCTGACCGTGAACTGATCCGACCGATTTAATGCTACAATTTATTTTAAATTCATTCAAATAGGAAATGCAAATTACAAACTATTAATTTATGTCAACGACAGTTGTTATTAATTAATGAACATTTAAAGTTAATGTAAAAAAAATGATAAAAAATTTAATTCACTACAAGTCTTTATCTTACAGATTTAAATCATAATTAATTAATTCATGTATTGTATGCTTAAAGCAGATTAAATGATAGATCTACTATTTTTTATTTTATTCATGAATTGTAAAGCCACATTCGGGGAATAATATTAATATTCATAAATAAACTTTTCTGTACTCTCTCAGCATATTTTTAAAGTCCTAGTCCAACTAATTAGTTAATTGATCATAGGAAACACCTAACACATTGATCTATTTATAAAAGTTAAGTTGTTGGCAGTCACGTGGTGATGTCTACCATGTCTACTAAGCGTATTTGTTTCACTGTCAATGTGATTCTTTCGGCGGGTGGAAAAATCTCCTGATTTTTAAGGGTCTGTTCTGACCCTCCCATCACGTTTCTGCTTGTTCCGTCATTGGAAATATCAAGTACCGAAAAAGTATAAGCATGCAAAGCATTTACCTCAAGGTCTAAATTGTCACAAAGCCCATGTACATGTAATGGTAGTAGTACTTCCAGAATTAGATTAAGAAACAAACCAGACTGGTATTTAAATTATGGAAACTTAATTTTTTTAGATTATAAACAAAGTTGTTATCTTTTGTTCAACTGGTATGTGTATAAACTTGAAAAATGCATGCAACAAGATTAAATAGGCATCAGTTGGCTAAATAATTGAACAAAACAAGGAAAATCAATTGAAAGTTATAAAATGCAAAAAAAAAAAAAAAAAGATGAATGACAACAAAATGTCTATAAAAAAGTTGGTTAAAAATCTCCAGTTTTAAGACCAAATCTCCAGCTAAAAAATTAAAAATCTCCAGTTGTGGCATAGCAGTGTGACTGATTTTTATCACATGTATGTGTGCAGGACAATCCAGACAAGTGGAACACCAGTCAAATGCTCAGGAACACTGTCCTGGGCAACCAATTTAGCCATAAACTTATGTGAATTCAGTGCTACAGATAACTTTCTGAGCACTTGGGTATAATACCCATCATTTCCAAATCCAATGGGTATTTTTACCCACAAAATTTCTGTCAAGTGGATATTTTCCACTTTTGTTGCCATATTAGGATTGCCATTGATTTTCCTATAAAGGTTTGGTTCCTTAATTATCATTAATTAGTCTGTATTTAACTGTCTGTACAATGTAAGTCCACAATTTAAACATCTGGGTTTGGGTCAGCTTAAGTACATTATCACTAAAGAGCTCCAACATACATTATGACCAAGATACATTCATGGGTCCCAAATCACAGAGGCCTAGTCAAGAATGGATTTGAAAGTGAGATATCTACTTAAGCAGTTTCTTTAAGAGATTTAGAACAATATTTTAGATTTGCTGGATAAATCCAAGGATGGAATTAGACTGGTTTGAAATTTTGTTTAATGTGTGGACCACTTCTAGTTATCACTAATGGTGAGTCTGAGGTACGGGTTATCCTATACCTGATAGAGGATATTATCTAGGGTGTAGAGGAACTGAGGAGATGTTTTACTGCTGGAGGTGGACATGAGTACTTAGTGACATTAAATCTCTTGCCCCATCCTGCGCCCATGTTTCAAGTGATTTAAGATCTTGCTGGAGTCAGGTCTGTTCATCTATACTCTACAATGTATATAGATCTTCATTTTATGTAGCAGACAGTCATCTGTGAAAAGTCATACTTGTGCGGTGACACAATTTGACAAATCATGTATGTGGCAGAGAAATAACAGGGGCCCCAGTACAATGCCTTGTGGGACCCTGGAGTCATCAGAGCATGATGATGAGGCTTCTTCTTCAATAACGACTCTCTGCTCTCTCTTTGTAAGGAATGACCTAAACCAGGCATGAGTGGTTCCAGTGATGCCAAAATTTTGTAATTTATAAAATAACCTCCTATGAGTATGAGGCATGATGTTTAAATCCTTGCTGAAATCTAGTATGATCATCATGACATGTCCATCTGAATTTGTTGGTCGTAAGTTTGCATATAACATCATGCATGGTGATAATAAGTTGGCTCTCGCACAAGTGACCCCTCCTAAATCCATGTTAGAAGGTTGTCAGTCCCATTTTGAAGGCATATATATGGGCATATCTGAAGCTAGTTACAGCAGCAACAAAAAGTACATTGTATTTTATTACTTGGATTTTTCTTCAGAGGAACACACTCATTTCCTGTCTGTTGCCTGCTTGCTGAATAGCAGTTTCCTACTTCATAGTGGAACATCATGGGGTGGTTCCCTTCCATAATCTGTCCAGTTGCTATACAAGTACACATTTACTTTTTTGCTGACATAGCTGAATTTAGCAGGCTATCACATGTACAGTGTATATTAATTTTTATCTTCAACAATTTCACTTGTCATTTTTGACAAATGAAAAGACTTTATTTCATTTTTAAGTCTTCATTATTGCTATTGTAACCTGCGGGTTAGTAATTACTTCTAACATAACCTGTAAATGGGTTGCGATGATTTCCGTTATTTTGTGGCCTGTGAAAGTCATGGGTCTTTCGGATAAGACTTAAAACCGAGGTCCCATGTGACATGTTTATGTTAAAGAACTCACACTGCCTTGGTATCAGTCTGTAGCACAGTTCAGATTTGTAGCACTTCACCTAAAGCTGGGGACATCTCCATATTGGTTGAAAAATTTTGGCAGGATGTAAAACAAACGAACATCAGTGACATTAAAAGATATTGAACACATGTGAAATGGTATCATAAAGGTAATGAACACGTCAAATGACATCAAAATATAAGAGCACATGTGAAATGACATCAAAAGATATTGAGCACATGTGAAATGACATCTAAAGATACTGAACACATGTGAAATGACATCAAAATATAAGAGCACATGTGAAATAACACCAAAAGATAATAAGCACATGTGAAATGACATCAAAAGATATTGAACACATGTGTAATGACATCAAAACAGCACTCTACAATGCGACCAAATCACTCACAAATGCGATCATTTTTCAGGTTTTGGCGAGTGTTTATTGTCATTCAGTTGCCACATTGTGACCAGTTTTTTCCCCAAGCCGGAAATAAAAAATTTGTCCGTTTTCACTGTGAAATTACATTATAGAAAGCATGGTCTGTTATGCGCTTTACATTAACCAATTTGGTTATTCAGTTTCGATAAACTAGAGCGTCTAACTCACGTTGATTACTGTATAAAAACACGTATGCTCTCATGTTTTCGACTGGAAACTTTCCTAACAGAGCACGATGACATTTTCTTTTCTCGGTCGATTTCAGCAGAATCATCTACCTCTTCATTAGACACTACTAAGTTTAAATGATCTTGGTTAAAGGAATACTGGAACCGAGTTATGGCTAGTGTTCGACTAGGCTGAACTTTCTGTCCCGATATTAAGCGATTTTTTAGTGGTAAAATCAGGGCAGAAAGTTTGGCCTAGTGTTCAACGAGGAGGGCAGGCAGACCATAGCCTAAAACCTTTGGAGATTTTGTTGCGGCTCTTTTTATCGTGGGGCAACACAATAAAACGACCGCGACAGAATCCCCAAAGGGATTAACCACAGTCGGAATTTGAAATTTTATCTGTAAATTAAAATCAAGAGTCAAACACCCCAAACACCCGATTGTCAGACAAACACCTATAAACTAAAGAACTTAATTGATGTTTTTCTGCCGATCAGGTCACGGGTGTTTGACTCTCGATTTTAACTTGCAGACAAAATTTCCCATTCTTGTGGGCAGACTCTGTTTTGTAAATTTTGTCGAAAGGAAACTTTAAAGAAAAAATTTAAAAACAAAGTTTAAGGTTGCCTCAATATTGGAGCAACAAATATGAAAAATATAGGCATATAAACACTACTAGATTGATGAAAAAATGAACAAAAAGGTCAACATGCAGTTAATACCTTGTTTTGAATGGATTGAAATTATATCAACTTACAAAGTTAATGTGCTTTATTTCATTTCTATATTTTCATCCAGTGTTTTTTTTAACAAGAACACACACACACACACACACACAAATATATATATATGGCGAGTAAAAGTTCCTGGCTGGCTAGTTAACTTTCTGGTTCACTGGCCAAATGAAGAGTGATTTTTTAGTGTTGTAGAGCCCTGCAAAAGATAATAAGCACCTGTGAAATGACATCAAAAGATACTGAACACATGTGAAATAACATCAAAATATAAGAGCACCTGGGAAATGACATCAAAAGATATTGAACACATGTGAAATGACATCAAAATATAAGAACACATGTGAAATGACACAAAAAAATAATAAGCACATGTGAAATGACGTCAAAAGATACTGAACACATGTGAAATGACATTTAAAGATACTGAGCACATGTGAAACGACATTAAAATATAAGAGCACATGTGAAATGACACCAAAAGATAATAGCACATGTGAAATGAAATAAAAAGATATTGAACACATGTGTAATGACATCAAAAGATATTGAACACATGTGAAATGACATCAAAAGATATTGAACACATGTGAAATGACATCTAAAGATACTGAACACATGTGAAATAACATCAAAATATAAGAGCTCATGTGAAATGACTATAATATTTAGCTTACAATATTTGGTTCATGTTTTGTGTACATCATATACTGTTATTCATATCAGAAACATATTCAATGAGGCAGAGCTGACTAATCAAAATTTTAGTTGGCTAAAATAATTTTGATTGGCTAAAATTTTATGTTTTGGTTCACAGTTATTCAAGTCTAGGGTGACCCCCTGCATACCGGTATGGACAAGAAAGGTCTACTGTTTGATACACTGTAATGTTCATATAATGTCCAGAAATAAAAGTTTGGCTGTAAATAATCCAAGGTTTAAATGTTTTACCAGCATATACATGTCAAGTCATATTTGTTCAGGTGATAGATTATGGTGTCGGGAAAAGGTCACGGCATATCATAATGAGTATTTGTTGTACATGTGCATATATTCGGCCAGAAGTTTTAGATTAGGTAGAGATTTCACCAGCTTCATGTATACTAGTGGAAGTGCCACATGTTTTTATATATGCTGTGTACAAATGTACATTTATGCATGCATTGATGGTATATAAAATTTTTACAATGTACTGTGACACAGGGCTTTAGTTTTAAGTGATCTTGTACTGATTGTCTGACATGCAGATGGTATGATCTTTCACAGATTATATGACCTGCCTTTGAGGGGGGGGTTCCATTGTAATCAGATTTTCTTTTCCATCATTAGAAACTGACTGTCATAATGTTACGAATGGTTATCGATTGATGAGTCGACCAACATTACAACTAAGTAAAACAATACACGTTTTTAATATTGTTGTATTGTTAATTGGCGGCCCACTCAAGAATCTTTCACTCATATGGAGACGTCATCAAATGCTGGTAAAGAGCTTCAAATTTTGGCCAATGCTCGGCACTTACAACCATTGAGCATTGAGGGTTCTTTAACATGCTGACACCAACTGTGACATGGGACCTTGGTTTTTTAACTGGAACAGACACCCGCCTCTGTTGAGACATGTGATTGGTTGCAAATTGAGCACTCTAAGTGCTGTAACCCCCAAATTAGTTTAGGCAGTTTTGCCCATTTATTTTGTTTTTTCTTATAAAAAATATCTCAAAATTTGTCTAATTTACATATTAAAATGAAAAAAGAAAATTTTTTAAAAATGTAATTCAGCTAAGACCAGTATTAATTGGCTATTATTGATACTTGTACCGTATGTGATTTCATCGTAAATGGATGTATATGTACTACATGTAAATCAATATTTTTTTCCTTCTGTTTGAATACAATGTCCACCAGCAGAAGACTGATCTAAGCAAATCTCATGAGAGCCACAATGGCTCCATGGTAGAGTGCTTGATTCGCAACCTGGGGGTTGCAGGAATAATTATTGAGAGAAAAAAGTTATTCTGTGCAAACAAAATAATAACTGAGAGAGAAAAAAATATTCTGTGCGAACAAAATAATTATTGAAAGAAAAAATTATTCCATGGGAACGGAATAAAATTATTCCATGTGAACGGAATAATTATTGAGAGAAAAGACGCACAGAATAATTTTATTACATTCGCACGGAATAATTGTTTTCTCTCAATAATTATTCTGTTCACATGGAATAGAATTTTTTTATTCACACTGAATAATTTTGTTCACTCAATAATTATTCCATTCACACGAAATTTTTTTTTTTTTCACCATGTCACCTCCCAGACTCTGTACTATTATACAACCAAAATCATATACATTGTAATTGCTGACTTTTTTGTCAATGGCTTATCACTGGATATCCAATGATACAGAGCCATGATATATGAATGTTAAAGAGCTTGTGTAGCTTCATTCACTGATTTAATATGCATTTTTCTGTACTACTTTCAGTCGGTGGAATATATACTGTGATCAAATCCAAAGCTCCGGTGAGTGTTGCAGAGCTGGGAGAACAGTATTGTCTACTAGGACCGTATAATGAAGCTTGTGTTAGAACAGAAGTTGAGTTACTGGAGCCACGTCATCCTGTTTATACAAAAACTATACAACAGATGAGAGATGCAGGCATCAAGGTATAAAAACATACATGTATAAGTTCATGTATTTACATGTATTGTCGTTTTTCACTTGATAAAGGCCAAGTGGCCGAAAATTTGTGAAATTTGAGTGTTTTTCTGGTTTTTTTTTTGCATACTGATACTTCCCTTTGGAGGACATTAAATTTTATTGTATAAGTTCAGGTGGGGATTCTTCCATATTCCTCTTTGTTGGTTAAACCGTTGACCCTGTAGGAAAATTTGAACTTGCCCATTTCAAGGAATGGTAAAGTCGACTGTCAAAATTTTGTAGCATATGATTTTGAATCTAAAAACTGCGAAAAATTGACCTGCAATATTAACTTGCTCACACCTGAAGTATGATAGTAGACCATGCTTTCTAATTATTTGGAAGAGTCTAAATGTGACTACGGGTCAGTGAGTTGAAGTAATGAACAATCAAGGATTAATCGATATGAGGGTCAGGTAAAAGGTTCCTTTTCCAATGCAAAGTATTCCATTTTTTCCCAATTTAAAATAAAAATTTCCCAATATGTTCACTGACTAGACAATATGATTTGTCAAGTCTGTCCAGTTTTTTTTTTTTATATATCTTTTTATTGACATTTCTCAAAAGGCTTATTATGGCAACTTTTAGCAATTTTTTTTCCATTATATTTACAACATTGCAATTAAATTGCCCATTAAACATTTGTGTAATTATGACATCACAATCGAATGACATCCAAAATGCACATTGAGAGCCTCGTGTCAGACATTTGGTGATAGGTCGGTTAGTTGCTCACCTATCACAAGGAGGGGATGTATTGATTTGTCAACACTGTCAATGCTTGTTTAGCTTGTCAAAACTTTACTTGTAGGTACACTTTGGTCGATGGCTTATCGATGGCTATCCAAAAGTGATCTTGTTTGATATTGGATCTGCCGCTTGGAAGTTGGATGAGTTTAAACATGAACTCTGGGAAAAAGCAAACATTGGTATTCCATGGCATGACAGAGAATCTAATGATGCAGTCATTTTCGGAGCCCTGGTGGCTTGGTTTTTAGGGGAGGTAATTATGTCTTCTTCACATGTTTATCTTGTACTAAAACATTTAATGTTACATCATACACATACAGTTAACTTGACATCATATAACACAAACTGCAGTATTGTATTACACTATTTCCAACACATATTTTCACCTCAAACACGTTATAAAGTATTCAAAAGTGAAAATGATTGTGATTCTGTTTGCGAAAGATTTTATTTGACATTCTAGTGCCTATTGAAACAAAAAAGTTTAAAAGTGACAAATCAGTTATCTTGGCATGGATGGAATGTTATTTATAATGTCCACCACTAGTTCTCGGGGTGCAATTTTACATTTTACATTTTGAGTAGATGGAGTGTCTCATACCAAATTTGCTCTCCTACCATCTTTAGTAGTAGAGTTGTTCCCCTTTGTGGATTATTTTTTGTGGCCTTTCAAAGTAATTTCTTCACCTAGTTTTGGCGTAATTTTACAGCTAGAAATATGTGAAGGATATTTGACTATGATGACTCATCATGAAATAAAATATTTATTCATAGCTGGTTAGATACAGTGATACCTGCTTTAGCCACCACCTGTGTATAAAGACCACATGGTTACAAATACTGTTTTTGCTGTCCCCTATAGTACTATTTGTGTTCAAATCAACCTCTATATTAAGAACACCTCCCTGTAATTCAGTATTCTTGTCTCCCTAAGAAGGTCATTATATACAAGTTTTACTGTATATAGAAATATATTTTATGGTATTTGTAAATGAATCACAAAATGTTTCGTAATGATTTTTCTACTTTTTTCCTTTCCATTTTAGTTCAGAAAAAATCTCTCAGATAAGCCAATAGTTGTGACTCATTTTCATGAATGGCTTGCCGGAGTTGGTATGATATACCTGAGAACAAGAAAAGTGGATTGCACGACAATATTCACCACTCACGCCACACTGCTGGGACGGTATCTTTGTGCCGGCAATTCAGATTTCTATAATAATATTGATAAGGTAATGATAAATATATATACATTGGAATCTTGTTAAATCAAACTCTGATGAGTTGAAATTCTTGTTAGGTCAAAGTTCAACATTGCAGGCCTTTTTATGTCAATTTTCAGAAAATGCCATTGGCAATTGTGAATTAGAATGTAAATTTGTGCTAAAGTGGGGAAAATAGTTTGTGCTCATGTAAATCTAAATGTAAAGGAATCTCTTTTTAAATAATATCCCCCTGCATTAATTCATTTTTCGTTATGGTCGCAGTCTATACACCGAATTGGGATTTTTTTCATGAAATTAGTAAAAACGCATGTATTTTGCATTGGGAATAGGACCTATAGTCCCAATTTCTTTACTATATATCTATACTACTTTTACTTTGGATGTCTCAAAGTTTTTATCTGGAAATTTTGCTTATGTCAAAGTAAATTTGGAGTCTGGTGTATCATCACAATATAAAAAAACACTTATCTTACTTTTCATGGTCGAAGGTTTACTTATAATTTACTCCTACTGAGGTGAAACGGTAATTAATAATCTCTTTAATCCAATTAGAATTTAGCAGTAGATTCAGAAATTTTATTTCTTGTTCAATAAAGACCAAAAATATTTGAATTGAAAATTTCTGTTATCTCAGTTCCAGGCATATATCTGTATATTGTTTACTACCATTATGATCAATTTTTTTTTTGTCTCTATGGTCATGTGTACCTCAGTGTCATTGTCAATGTTTTTTGTAGTTCAATTTAGATAAAGAGGCCGGAGATAGACAGATCTATCATAGGTATTGTATGGAAAGAGCTGCCGTGCACTGTGCCCATGTATTTACCACTGTGTCCGAAATCACTGGCATTGAGGCGGAACATTTACTAAAACGTAAACCAGGTATGTATCTGGGATATTTCTATTATGTCTTAGACAAGAATTGTTTATACCGCCTTCAGCTTCAGATAATGATAAATGAACTTTGCAATAATACTGCATGTCAGAAAATGTTTTACCTTGGTAATTTTTGCCCTTTCTTTTTACGACAGGACACATATTCCCCCGTCTTGAATTCGCCCTTAATCACCATAGTCTCACAGATGACATACAAGTCTGTGCTTCAATTTTTAGCTTGAAAATTTCACTTTCATTTTAAATTTGCCTTCTCATTGAAGGGCAAAAATGGTGAAAATTCAATGGGAGAATTTAAATTCTTTTATTCTTTTAAATTCTTTTTATTTATTATCATTCTCTATTTATAGAAAACAGTTTGATCGAAATGGATTTTATGTTAGTCATTAAAGAACTTTTTTGTTTGATGTGTTCCAATCAAAGGTTTTAGAAGTGGGTGGGTTGGAAGGCAAAAAAAAATATATTTTTTTAATTTTAATATCAATCAGACAGAAATTCCTGACTTTTCATTCAAAAATTGCTCAAGAAAGTGAAAGGGAGAGCCTTTTGAGATAAATCTGTTTGGACATATCAAACACTCAAAAATCAGGGTACGACATTTGTCACATATGTACTTACATTCTTATGTTACACTTTGTCAGTGTTCTAGTTTTTATATTTGAAACAAGTGTTTAGTATGACAATATCCTGGTTTGCATTTGTTGCTTACAACACCCTTATTTACAAAGTGGTTGCAAGGGGATTCATATGACTGCTGATGCCTTGTTTATTTCGGATACAGCTGTAAAACGTTGTTTGCTTGGATGGAACTACTGTTCATGCAATGTCTGAATTTACCTTACATTTCAATTTATATGCCAGTGTAGTGAGCTCTTTATTGTAGAAATGTCCCATCTGAAGTAAAGTCCAATAATTAGTGCACCCTCTTATGGTCAGAGTCCTCCTGTGTGTACTATGAAATATTCTGATTGGTCGAAATTCCTAGAAACATGGCTGTCGTAAATGTCAAATTTGACACTGGATTAAGTACAATTGGTTTGTTGACAGCCCGATCCCATAATAGCTGGATTATTAACAGCGTAGATATGAGAGCTTACCAACATCTTAAGAGTAATTCTATGTAAAGACCAAAGAATTATTTAAGTGTTGAGAAATGGTATGTCCAGAATACGCTCATATTTACTATATATGTTTACTATAGAATACTAAAACATAATATTGATTTTAAAATTGAAAAAAAAATATATTGTTGCCATGGCAACAAAGAGTTGTTTTTCACAAGATTTGTCCTCTTATCCATATAGAAAAAGGCATTTTTGCATAGTTACAACATTTTTTTTTTTATTTAACATACAAGATATATCAATAATGTAAATATTTTATTTGAATCACCTTTGATTAGACATTCAAAACAATAAAATCCAAAGTGATAATCAGTACAGAAGGTATTTTGCCTAACAACTTAAAGATAGGGGGTTTCTGCAATTATCCAATTAGAAGAATTTTATGATTTTTTGATTTTTCAAGACTTTACCCCCCAAAAATGCAGCATAGATATTTTAAGATACTTGACCTAAAGTTTGAATAAGTCTTATAGAACAATATATTATAAAATCAGAGCGGGTATTTTTTTTTCGTTTCTTAGCAACGGTTACTCAAAGTTTTCAACGTATATAGTTCAACTAAATTTCTCCTATCATTTCAAATCTTCATAATATTTTTAAATCTAACTTTCAAATATAGTAAATAACAACTGTTGAGATCAAATACTATATATAATTTCATTATATACTGTATTAGCAATATGATATACCTAAATATACCTTACCCCCAGATTTCCGCGTCCGTTCAAATCAGGACTCCGACATTGTCTCTTTTCGAACCGATTTTATAGCATCTTGTAAATCTTGATTTTTACACAAAATGTGCTATTTGATTGTCATTTGATAATATTTAGGGACACCTATGATCATATACAATAATTATATTCAGTTTATCTTAAGTCAAAAAGCTTCAGATTAGTGTAAATTGACCTGACATCTCAACTCCGCCACTGAAATCTGACTACTAATTTTAGTGTGCTTTCATCAACCAAAATCTAGGAAATCTAAAACGAACCAAAATTTGAGTAACTTTTTACTGAAAATAATTCAGAAAGATGTCATTAATTATCATTGAAAAGATTACTTAAATAGAATTAGAACTGGGTGAGAAATCAACGATTATTTATTTCGAATCCGCCGCTAATCGAATCCGAAAACACTATACTATCACTATCAGGAATCCGACATTAGCATCTTTTCGATCCGACTCTGTAGTATTACTAACCGATTACAAATTATGATTGTTAACGAAAAATAAGTGATTTTAATGTCATTTAATGGTATATTTAGAAGGATATTATCATAAACGATTGTGATATATACTTTACTTAAAGTTTAAGAATAACTAATTAACTTAAATCGATCCAATACCTCGACTCCGCCATCGAATCCGACTACTAATTTTAGTGTGCCAATGTAAGACAATGTCACGTAAATCGAGTACAAAATAATTTTGTATAATTTTCTACTGTAAATGATGTAAAATACCGTAGCAAAGATATACTACAATTATTGTGTTCTTTAAATAAGTATTGGGGAAGAAATCGACAATTATTTGTTCGATTCCGCCGATTCTCGAATCCGACTCCGCCTCCGACTACTACTTTTAGTGACCGCCTTAATCAACGTGATTTAGACGCTCTAGTTTATTGCAAACATATCGTGGTTATTTTTCAGCGCATAACAGACCACGATTTCGGCTGTATTGACAGAGTGGAAACGGAAAACATTCAAATTCCGGTTTGAGAAAACGGGTAGCGATAGATTTGGACGTAAAAACCCCCAAAACCTAAAAATTGGTCGTATTTACAAGTGATTTGGTTGCATTATGGATCTATGTTTATTGCAAGTACGATTTCTTGTATCCACATTTAGTACCGAGTTCACATAAGCTGTTCATTTCCAATTTTCTTAAAGAGTTCTCTTTTGGCACGGATAACAAATTACGTTGATGTTGTCTAAGGAATTATTAATTAGTAACAAAAATACCCACTGAGATATTTTGCTGTTCGTTTCTACTAATATAACTAAAGTCACTAGAGATAAATGAGCAATTTCCTATGCTGCGTTTTTACAGAGGCCTGATTTAAATTTGCACAGAATTTCCCTATATTAACCTAAAAAACCAACTTTCAACAGGTCTTTTTTAAAAACGGAGGCATTACGATCCCCGATATTTTCTACCTTGTTATATAAACATGTTAAGATCAACAATTAATACAAAAAAACTGCTGTCAAAACTGACAAATATCACATTTCATGAAATTTACGTAATATAGGTATTTCCATTAGGTTACCATATTCAATATAGATAAATGACCGTTGCTATGGTAACGAGGAAGTATTACTAGGAAAAAAATGCAAGGTTTTGTTACTCTCATGCAAGGCTAACATTTTGACCAGCTGCTTTCAAAATTTGCGATATACCATTTCTGACCAATTTTGGTCTTTACATAGAATTACTCTTAATGTTCCAATAAAACAATGCCAAATATCTCTTACATATAATTTGGCAACAATTTTAGCATAATTTTAAGGGAATGAAGTGAGTATTTTATGGTATACGGGTAGAAAATGAGCTGTACATACATTGGATCCAAAACACTGCCTGCATCAATATACGTGTCCGTGGTTTCCCTCACCTGATGAATTTACTACTACAGTTCGACGTTACAATGACAGCTGTGCTGCTTCAAGGCAATGCCTTAGTTCATATTAGACTTCATTTTATGAGAAAATATTAAATCGAGAGCAATTAGATAAAATGACAAGGATTGAATGTACAATTTTTTTTTTTTCATGAGAAAAATCCTTTAGAAAACCTTTGCACCCTGTGTTACGTGTTAAAGTTGAGTTTTCCATCCTTTCTCCAGTAGATAATTCCATGCCTCTAGAATTTTGATTTCTTAATTTTTCACATCAACGCTGATCTATTGCAGATGTAATTGTTCCTAATGGTCTGAATGTTGTGAAGTTTAGTGCTATACATGAGTTCCAGAACCTACATGCCATTCATAAAGAGAAAATTCATGATTTTGTACGAGGTCACTTCTATGGGTAAGTGTCACGTGATTGGACAGGTTGCACCTAGTGTTAATATTTTGTATCGTATTATCATATGACCATCAGGTGCTTGTGTCAGGAAACTAAATGTTCTACAAATGTTCCTGGATTTAACTGGGTTCAGAGTTTCTTCATTTTTGAAATGTTGAAAATAATGTTATACATGTATATCATTTTTGACAAATGTTTTAAATGTGTATCTCAGTAAATGTCCAAAAATGATCAAATCCTTAACAAAAGATAAATGCTTTGAATTTTGAAATTGGTTGGAAATTGTATATTTGCATGTCAACTACTGAATATCTGGAAATTTTTGCCTTTGAATATTTTCGCCCTTTTACAATGAAAAACATTCATTCCATCTTAAATTTGCTCTTTATCATTATTGTACCATGGAAGGTATAATGGATCAAGCTTAAGTTATTTAGCTTAAAAATTTCACTATCATTTTAAATTCACCCACTCATCTAAGGGCAAAAATGGCAAAAATTAAAAGGAGCAAATATTTCCAGGTATACACTAATACAGTATTAGAATTTGGTCATGCAAGGGGCATCTGTGTCTTGTATACCCATCTTGTTTAGTTATTTTATCTGATAAACCAGAAAACCTGAAACACATATTTCATTTATTTAACCTCCTTAGATTTTCGCTTTATATTTACAGGCACTATGATTTTGATCTGGACAAGACGCTGTATTTCTTTAGTGCGGGTCGCTATGAATTCTCCAACAAAGGTGCTGATATGTTTATAGAGTCATTAGCTCGACTCAATCACTTTCTGAAGGTATGATATAAATTATCAAAAATTAAAGGGGCATTAGCTGTGGTTTTTTTCTCAATTTTTTCTTTCTCTTTTACTACTGAGGTATATACGTAACATAGGCATACAAATTCTTAAATTCCTGTATATTTTCTGAAAATTGCTCGAGAAACCCAGATCTGGTATTTTTCAATTGCAATTGATTAACTCAACCTTCACATTTGTATATGAATACTACACTAGACCTGACATTATTTTCACAAAATAAATAGGAATATAAGATTTCTTTTGCCTGTGTATAGTTCTTATCTGTTGTTTATCAAGTACAAGTAGGAAAAATAGGGAAAATTTGAATTTTTTAAAAAAGATTTTTGGTAAACACAGCTAATGCCCCTTTAAATCTTTTACATTGTAGCATTATTTTAAAGTATTGCAGATATAAAATTTCAATAACAAAGCATTTGGAGCAAATGTATTGATATTGAATGGTATCTTAAATCAGAATGCTCGATTAAAAATTTAATTTGGGCCAACACAAGCTGTTAAATTACACATACTTTGTATGCCTCTGTGGTTGTAGGAAATATTCATTTGATGGCCCATCACACCCGATTTACTTTCATTTCCACACCACTGATGGCCCTATGTGACCTAGTTTTTTTCTGGTTTCTGATGTTCAATCTTCTTGTGGGAGAAAAGAAGAAAATAAATGGTCAGCATGCAAAGATCTACAAAAAAGTCAATAGGGCCAAAATTGTCAGGTCGTCCTTATGGGAGTTATTTACCTTTTTAAGTGGATTTTTTTATGTTTTGGGCAGTTTTATCCTATTATCTTGAAAAGTATAATAGATAGAGTGAAAGTGGAAGAAGCACAAATGTTCTGCATGCAAGGATCTACAAATAAGTCATAAGGGCTGAAACTGTCAGATTGACCCCTATGAGAGTTATTTCCCCTTTTAATGGGATTTTTCATGTTTTGGGCTGTTTTTTGACATGATCTTGAAATGTAGGATAGATAAGAGAAAAGGTGAAAGGTCAAGGTCACAGACACCTAAGTAAACAGAAAGTATAAGTTTTTGGTCAAATTACATTTTCGACTTCTTCTCAAGAACCAGTGGACTGATTTTAACCAAACTTGACTCAAAATTTTTCTCAGGTGACCGTTAAAGCCCATTGGGCCTCTTGTTGTGATATATCATCAAATGTTCACTCATCACTTTTTTTGGCTTTTTTTTTCACAGCAATCCAATAGTGATATGACTGTTATAGCCTTCCTCATCTACCCAGCACGAACAAATAATTTCAACATAGAATCTTTACGAGGACAGGCCATAGCAAAACAACTTAAAGAAACAGTTCATCATGTCCAAAATCAGATTGGTAAACGGCTGTTTGAAATTTGTCTTCGGTAAGATATTATTTCAGGTAACCATAGCAACAGGAATATGTTAACTTGTGAAATAGACTGCTTGCAGTGATCTGGTGGTAGAGCGTTCAGCCATAAATGAAAGGTATCGAGACATTAAAAATGGATTTGACTGATCCTTCAGCAACCACTCTGGGTCTCCGTGGCCGTGTGGTTAGAGCTTCACGCCATAAACCATGAAGTCTCCCCCACCAAGTGATTGGGCAGCAACAATACATTAAACTATCGATTCATCGCAATAGTGCAAATTCCAATAGTAAAATTGCAACATTAAATTGGCAGTGTAATAGACAATCGCAGTAGTGAGTTAGACTCGATAATTTAAATCATTTTAATTTGTTACATAGAAGTTAACTTAATTTGTTTTGTCAGTTCAGTCCATTATTTTTTAGGTGACACTAGGTCAGGGACAGGCACTATAAACCTTTACTCAATTTTGAGAATGTTCTCAACTTTTTCTGCTCAGCCAATCAGATTTCAGCACTAGCCAAAGTTGAGTAAAATTTGTAGACTTAAGTAGTTTTAAGTTTTATGGTGCCAGGAACCTTGTTAGATCAGATAAAGTTCATTTGATAACTTTTCTTAGATTTATGGACAACAACAACAAAAATGACTTCGTTAAATTTTTCAAATGAAAATAAGGAAAGAAACTTTGGAGACATTTCATCTTATTGTATCATTATAGGACTTGTATTATTGTATCATTATAGGACTTGTATTATTGTATCATTATAGGACTTGTATTATTGTGTCATCGTAGGACTTGTATTATTGTATCATCATAGAACTTGTATTATTGTATCATTGTAGGACTTGTATTATTGTATCATCGTAGGACTTGTATTATTGTATCACCGTAGGACTTGTATTATTGTATCATCGTAGGACTTGTATTATTGTATCACCGTAGGACTTGTATAATTGTATCATCGTAGGACTTGTATTATTGTATCATCGTAGGACTTGTATTATTGTATCATTATAGGACTTGTATTATTGTATCATTGTAGGACTTGTATTATTGTATCATCGTAGGACTTGTATTATTGTATCATTATAGGACTTGTATTATTGTATCATCGTAGGACTTGTATTATTGTATCATTATAGGACTTGTATTATTGTATCATTATAGGACTTGTATTATTGTATCATTGTAGGACTTGTATTATTGTATCATTATAGGACTTGTATTATTGTATCATCGTAGGACTTGTATTATTGTGTCATCGTAGAATTTGTGTTATTGTATCATCATAGGACTTGTATTATTGTATCATTGTAGGACTTGTATTATTGTATCATTGTAGGACTTGTATTATTGTATCATTGTAGGACTTGTATTATTGTATCATTATAGGACTTGTATTATTGTATCATCGTAGGACTTGCATTATTGTATCATCGTAGGACTTGTATTATAGTATCATCGTAGGACTTGTATTATTGTATCATTGTAGGACTTGTATTATTGTAAAATCGTAGGACTTGTATTATTGTATCATCATAGGACTTGTATTATTGTATCATTGTAGGACTTGTATTATTGTATCATCGTAGGACTTGTATTATTGTATCATTATAGGACTTGTATTATTGTATCATCGTAGGACTTGCATTATTGTATCATCGTAGGACTTGTATTATAGTATCATCGTAGGACTTGTATTATTGTATCATTGTAGGACTTGTATTATTGTAAAATCGTAGGACTTGTATTATTGTATTATCATAGGACTTGTATTATTGTATCATTGTAGGACTTGTATTATTGTAAAATCGTAGGACTTGTATTATTGTATCATCATAGGACTTGTATTATTGTATCATCGTAGGACTTGTATTATTGTATCATCATAGGACTTGTATTATTGTATCATTATAGGACTTGTATTATTATATCATTATAGGACTTGTATTATTGTATCATTATAGGACTTGTATTATTGTATCATCGTAGGACTTGCATTATTGTATCATCGTAGGACTTGTATTATAGTATCATCGTAGGACTTGTATTATTGTATCATTGTAGGACTTGTATTATTGTAAAATCGTAGGACTTGTATTATTGTATCATCATAGGACTTGTATTATTGTATCATCATAGGACTTGTATTATTGTATCATTATAGGACTTGTATTATTGTATCATCATAGGACTTGTATTATTGTATCATTATAGGACTTGTATTATTGTATCATCATAGGACTTGTATTATTGTATCATTATAGGACTTGTATTATTGTATCATCATAGGACTTGTATTATTGTATCATCATAGGACTTGTATTATTGTATCATCGTAGGACTTGTATTATTGTATCATCGTAGGACTTGTATTATTGTATCATTATAGGACTTGTATCATTCATGAATTACTGTATATCTGGAAATTTTTGCCCGTGGTTACTTTACCCTTTCATATTAGAAAACATTTTCACCGGTCTTAAATTCGACTATTACCACAGTCTCATAGATATCCATGCTCCATTTATTGAGCTTTAATATTTCACCTTCGTTTTGAATTTGCCCTCCCAATTAAGGGCGAAAATGACGAAAATTAAACATTGGCAATAATTGAACACGAGCAAAAATTTCCAGGTATGCTGTAATAGTTCTGTAGCATCTCCATTGTAAATAGTTATATTCCAAACATAAATACAGTAAAACTTGCTTTAACAGCCACCTGTGTATAAAGACCACCTGGTCACAAAGATAATAGTACCATCTGTGTACAGATCGACCTCTATATAAAGACCACCTCCCTATAAAGACTGGTTTTCTTGTGTCCTTAAGGGGGGTATACAGTATAACCTACTGCAAGAGATGGATAATTATTTTATATGCTGCTCAAACCATCTAGCTGGAACACTGACTATGTTTTTATTTGTATTTGATCTCGTGTATTTGTATTTTTAGAGGAAAGTTGCCACAAGGTGATGATATTATAACCCAGGAGGATACCGTCAAGCTCAAGAGGTGTATATTCTCATCTTATGTAAGTACACATTATTTTCAGTGTCAATTTCTCACACAAACAATTATGATAATTTATGCATACAGTTTAATGAAATATTTGAAATAATAAGTATATGTTCTAAACATTTTATTTACTGTAATGGTTTCTGTTATTGCAATGGTATAAAGTCGCAAATCTCATGACCCCTGTGTCAGTTATTCTGTAGTAGATAGGATGGGGTTGTTCCTGTAGAGGAAGGGAGGTAACTTGGGTGACGAAAAAAGGATTTTTTGGTCCATTGTTTAAATTTCCTTTTCTTATTTTTAACCGGATTGTGAAACATTAATCAGACCTGCCTACCTCTACATAGTTTCCATGATTTTAGGTTAAAATATGCACGCTAAGCTTGGTAATAATGTTTCTAAACTTTGAATAAAAAAAGATACAATGATAACCAGTTTTATAGGTATCATTTACTCTGAAAAGTTTTGTCTTCTGGTGCCCTAGCTTGTACCTTGCACTCAATCTTGAGACAGAACTTGTCAGTCCAACGTATCAGTCAAACTCAACTGCGCATCAATGTCCTCAAGACACTTGTATAACATTGGCTTACACTTATTTTAATGTCCACCGGTAAAAACACCTTTACTTTCAAGATTGAAACCTCATTTTAACTTGTAAATGGCTGTCATATGTCAAATGGTATGTCACAGTCAAATGCAATTAAAAGAAAAGCAGAGGAGGGAAAGGGAACAAAAATATATGTCAGAGATATGAAACATTAAAAAGTGAATTGTGAAATGTCTGTCTGATTCACAAAAAGAAGAAATGTACATTTGTTGTACAATATATACAATGTGCACTTCTCGTGTACGCATGGACTGATGCAGGCAGATACAATGTAATTTACACTATAAAAGACAAATCCCCCAGAAAAATCATCAAGATCTAGATAAAAGCCTGAATTTACACAAAGAATGAAACTATACTTTTTCTTAAGAATCTATGCTTTTTAGTGAAAGAAACTACGCTCCATTTTGACTTTCAGTTGGAAGATTTGCAAATGTCTGTCTGTCCATTTGTCTGTTTTTATGTGGTTACAATTTTAGTTCAGCTGATGTTTTCAGCTTTGTAAGATTTTTATGTACATTGTTTCAGTTTGGCCATACCTCCACCTTGTTTCTCATTTGGAAGACTGCATTCAGAATACAAGTTTAAACGGCATATTACCTAATATGACATGAGCACAAGACTATGTCTCTTTGTAATGAGTTAACAAAAATGTCATAAAATCTTTTTTTTTTCAGAGAAATGACTTGCCACCAATAGTAACGCACAATGTTGTAGAAGATTCCAATGACAAGGTGCTTAATGCTCTCAGGAGGTGCCATTTATTCAATTCCAGGGAAGACCGAGTCAAGGTATGTCAAGTCTGTAGCTGTGTAGGGATGAGAGGATGTAATTTGTCAATTATTTTATTCCAGAGAAGGCCATAGTCAAGTATGTTGAGCCTGTAGTAAGGATGAGGGGGTATATTTATTTGTTATTTATTCAATTCCAGAGAAGACTGATAATTTCTTGAGCCTGTAGGTTTGGGAAGAAATATATTTTTAGGTCACTTGAGCCACAGACTCATGGTCAACTATTGCGATCATCTTATGTCTGTTGTTCGTCGTCCATCGTGCGTCGTTAACATTTACACATTTTTTACTTCTTCTCAAGAACCAGTGGGCCTTGTTTAACCAAACTTGGCATATAGCATTCCAATGTGAAACTGCATAAAGTTTGTGAATGAAAAGGGGCTAGGACCTATAGGGGCCAAAAAGGACCAAAACTTGGTACATCTTTAAAAATCTTCTTTTCATGAACCAATGATCAGATGACGCAAATGACTTTCAAATTTTGTATGCATGATTGTAAAGTCAATATCTACAAAGTTTGTGAACAAAAATGATATCTATCCATAAACAAGCCACTAAGGGGCACTTCAGTAACGCAGGGTACAATTGTATTACAAGATGTTTATTAACTTAAAATGATCGATATTTTATAATATATAAGAGATATATGAGAAAGTTATAAGGAATGAACTAAGGATCATTTTGACAAAATTTCAAGGTCATGGGATCAAAGGTCAAGGTCACAGGCACCTAAGTAAACAGAAAATATAAGTTTTTAGTTAAATTTGAGACATTTTCAACTTCTCAAGAATTTAAACTTAACTTGACAGGAAAATATTTTAGCCCATGTGTCGAAAAGTATAATTGATTGAGAGAAAGTGAATGAAGCAAAAATGTTCTGCATTCAAATATTTACAAAGAAGTAAATAGGGCAAGTTATTGTCAAATCAATGCTTATGTTCAGTATAGGAGCTAATTATGTTTTGTTCAGGTGACCATCAAGGCCCATTGGGACTCTTGTCAAAAAGATGAACTGTATTTAGCTGTTTAAGTGCAATTTTGGTTTATAATAAAACACTTAATTTTGACATGATTTTTTTTTTCGTTGTTTTTTATGTAGCTAATCTCTCATTTTTGACACATTTTACTCTTACAGGTCATCTTTCATCCAGAGTTTTTAAATTCTACAAATCCTTTGTTTGGTTTGGATTATGAAGATTTTGTGCGGGGTTGCCATCTTGGTGTCTTCCCATCATACTATGAGCCATGGGGATATACTCCAGGTATTTTAATTCTAAATTTTATTCCCTGTTAGTGATCACATCAAACTTACCTGGTGAAAAAAGTGACAAAAATATCTTTGGTGAAAATTTCTTACTTACGAAATACCATCAGTGTAATAACTATTTCAACTTATGTCTGCTAGAACATATTTTGTAGCCAGGTCTTCAAGAAAATCTAATTTTTATAGCGTCAGGATAAAACAAGACAACAGTGCAATAGTAGCAAGGTATTGATATTTGTTGTGTGTCTTTTATCGGCGCAGCTCATCTATGTACAGGGATTAATATCATCAACATGCGGGTCGTGTAAAAGGCCTATTTCCCAATGTAAAATCTGCTATTTTTGTCCCAGTTTTGAGCAAAAATTTCCCAATTATGTTCACCATTTCGTTCACATTAGGTACTAAACAATAAAAAGGAGAATTTAGTACATATATGAACTGCACTTTGAAGTTGACAGATGAAAACCATATTGTCAATTAAATAAGACAAGCTAAATGAATCACAAGTTTTGTGTCTTTATTTTTATGAATTAAATGACCATAGATACTTTTTCCCCATATTGGCCTATTGTGACATAAAATTCCCAATTGGAAGGGTACAGGACCCTGTCCCAGAAAGGGTATATTAAACCCTGATGTAGTTGCCTGATTCAGTATCTTGTTTTAAATCATATATCCTGTTCTGCTTGTTAAGTCTGTATGTTTTATAAAGTTAAACTTGTATACAAAGACAGCTCAGGGGGAATTACAAAAACGGTCTTTATAGACAGGTGGTCTTTATATAAAAGGTCACATGTACACGAGATATTATGAAATCCAAAGGATCGGAGATGACTTTCATTATTTCCAACTATATGTTTCTTCCCTGGTTAGATATTCCATTTAGTAAATGTACATTGTAATATTCAAGGAATTTTCCTACCTCCAAAATTCTGGGTCCAGGTTCTGGAAAATTGGGAAGATATATATTTTTTTTTAAATTCCAAATTGGGAATATTTTGGGGGAAAATACAAGCCATTTTTGAATTGGGAACGGTCCTGTAATTGGACCCAAAATAGGCATAGGAAAAATCCCTGTACTAATACATGTACAACATATAAATAATGAGAATAAGAAATAATTCAATGTTTTAATTAATTTTAAAATTATGACGAAATTGTATTATTTACATCGCGGATACGCCATGATACGGCACATTATTAAAACTGAGACAAATATCGTAAAAACTGCTCAAAGTTGGTGATCTGTGTTGTTAAGTCACACAGATGTGTAAGATTAGACAGAAAGTTGTAGATAGATGAATTTTATTTAATTTTCTGTTTATTAGACATACGGTAATCCAGTGTAACGAGCGCCCGTGATTTTACTCTGGATTGAGATGTTGACTTGCTTATCAAGTGATGTTCCATAAGACTAGATGTAAGATGATTACCCCGTTGCATTCCTGAATACGAGAAAACAAAACATCAATCCTTCATCCATGATATTTAAATGCTCCTGTTTGTAAAGACACCTCATCACAAAGCGTGTCCTTTTTTATTTTTTAGTCTTAGTCTTTCGCTGATTAAGTAATCATCACCGGAAAATTAGGTCTACAATTGACAATCGAAAACAACACATCAATCAGTCAGCGATGATTGTTAGGTCCTGGTTGTAAAAACACCCTGTCAAAAAGCACATCTGAGTGCCTAATTACCACCCGGGGTAGGTGTGCTGTGACTGTCAAAACATCGTGTATTGCGCCATGTTGTTGATTAGTTCTCGCAATATCCCGTGAGAATTATCTTTGAGTTATCTCCCTTCCACCAGTAAGCAGTTGCTATACATAAGTAAGGTAACTACTGGCAGGCAAAATACAGCGGTCGTCGGTCGCATAAGGTAGGTGGTCGCTATATAAGGGGCAAATATATAGTAATTCTCAAGGGGCAGTCCAAATACGGTCGTTATGGACAGGGAGTCGTTATATGAGGGTGGTCGCTAAGGCAAGTTTGACTGTATATCCATTTTGTGTTCATCTTTCTCCCATCAAGAATTGATTTTCGTTTATTTTAATGGTGTTTTTACACCACCACATTCAACAATTTGTCGGTCAGTGGTGGTGACCAGTTTTTAATGTTGGATAAGAAAACAATGTTACAATGTATCCTCAGAAGAGACCACCAGCCTTTTGTATGTAAACTGGAAAAGTTTCTCACATAATAAGTTTAGACTCCATCGGGACATCAAGAAGTACAACAAAAATATGACTTTCATACCAACAAAATCTCAAAACTTTATTTGTCAGTAGTGCAGAGAAAATTTTCTGAGGGCTCAAATAAAAACTTTGATAATATGGTAGAACCTATTTTTAGATCACTGTTTTAAAAAACCACCTGTCCTCAAAACTATTCAGGAAATTGATTGGCGAAATAAGTCTCTCAACATGACTTTTTTTTTTAGAGAGATCACTTTTTCACTGCAGACAGGACATTCCCTCTTGACATGTTCCACTGTATGGTTGTCCATAACTCAAAAAAATAAATGAGAAGTACTAAGCCTCTGTGGCCAGGGTTTTTCCAGTGGTATAGCATTCCTCTTCAGAAAGTGATTTCTTTTTTTATTTATAGCTGAATGTACAGTGATGGGAATTCCCAGTGTCACAACAAATCTATCAGGATTTGGCTGCTTTATGCAGGAACATATTACAGATCCAAAATCCTATGGAATATACATCATCGATAGGCGAAACAAGAGTCCAGAGGAATCTGTCCAACATCTTGCACAGGTGAGTTCCTTCCCCATATTGAAATTGTTACATTTTGATTATTATTTGGATGATTCTAGTTACTTTTCTGGTATGATAAGAAAGGTACCTTGACAACTTTGTCATGTAATATTTTCTGATAATATCACAGGACTGAGTAACCATCTGATTACTATAATTATATGATTATATTATGCTTGGGGTTATTTACACTAAATATGCAATGAAGAGTTTTTCGTGTAAATTACCCCCAGTGAACCAGTACCACCCCCAGCATATCAGTCCCACCCCCAGTGTACCAGTCCCACCCCCAGTGTACCAGTCCCACCCCCCAGCATATCAGTCCCACCCCAGTGTACCAGTCCCACCCCCCAGTGTACCAGTCCCACCCCTAGTGTACCAGTCCCCCCCCCCAATGTACCAGTCCCACCCCCAGTGTACCAGTCCTACAGTTGTGCTAAGAATTATCATTTAATACTACAGTAAGGTATGACATCGCGTTAAGAAGCCACGCGTATGGTTTGCATAAGGAAATGATGAACAACATGCAGAAATATACACGTTTACAATATAATTCCAAACTCTTACTTGACAAATTTGTGGTGTAATATTGTCTGATTCACATAATTTGACAGGACCATGTAACCGTTTGATAATGGTTTGGACAATTCTGTTACTTTTCAGTTATGATAGGCTACAAAGGAAATGTGTTTTATACCCCACTGGATGCCTCTAGGTATGTTGATAAGTAGTAACCTTTACTCTTGCCGGTGTAATCTTATTGTTGTTATACTGGCTTATCTAAAATTTAAACTCGTGCAGTTTGAGAGCGGGCTCACCAAACTCACACTGCCAGGTTACATAATTTTGGTCAATTCAGATTTTGAAGGTTGCAGTGTTGCTAACTTTATGTTTCTTTGTTTCAGAATATGTTTGATTTTACCTGTTTATCAAGAAGGCAAAGAATTATACAGAGAAACAGAACCGAGCGATTGAGCGATCTCTTAGACTGGCGGAACCTGGGTGTGGTGAGTAAATATCTCTCTATACATGTAAAGGGGCACTACTAGCTGTGTTAACAGAAAATAGATTATTTAATTTTTTTCTACTTTTACTACTTGTACTTGATATACAATACCAAATAAGAGCTATACACAGGCATAAAAAGTCTTATGTTCCTATAAATTTTGTGAAAATAAGGTCAGGTCTAGTGTGGTATGCATATACAAATAGTAAAGTTGAGTTTATCTATTGCAATTTTTCAAACCTGGGTTACTCAAGCGATTTTCACAAAATATATAGGAATTCAACAATTTTTATATGACTGTGTATATCTCTTTTTTTGTTGTTGTATATCATTCTTAGTAGTAAAAAGGATGGGGAATTGAAAAAGAAACCCACAGCTAATATCCCTTGCAAATCACAAGATATGTAGATAAGTGACCAGAGATGGATCTAAGGGATGTTTGGCTTTTCTACAGTTTACGTCAGACTCAAGAATTTTTTTTTTTCAATTGTGTCAAGTTTTTGATGATGTTGGAAAAAACTTGGTTTCAACGTACCTGAGAAAAGATAGTTGGCCCTTCAGAAGTAAATTGGAAGTTTGTTTTGGCTTTTTGTGAAGTACGACAAACTGAAAAATTTATAAGTAACAAGTTTACAGCCAGATTTTTAAAAGGGAGAGGGCCGGGGAAAGAATGGATAGAAAAACTTGTTACAATGTACTTAAAAAAAGTGCCATCAGTTTTCTGCAAACTTACCCATATAATTGACTCAGAATTCAGTGAGGCTGGAATCAGAGCTGACTTGATGTGAGAGAGTGCATTGCTCTTCCACCTCGGCCATAGAACAGACATAAAGAAAATTAAAAGTGGGTAGTTTTTATTCATAATGGCTGATTATTCATGTATGATACAGCATTGAACTGACACAAACACTTTAAAGTTTAATGTAAAAATTATGCCCAAATTTTTGTATCTTTTATTTTTATTTGCAATTAAATTGAAAACCCAAAGTGACGTTATTTTGCATTGAACATTTTTAAAACATGAAATGATACAAATTAAAATAAAATTTGTTTGTTTGTGACATTGATTTTCTCTTGTTTGGATTTGTAGTATTATAGGAAAGCACGGCAGATAGCTGTAGCAAGAGCTTATCCTGACTTTGTTGAAGAGGATTATAATCTGCAGAGTCAGCGATTTTTATATCCCAAACCAGCGTCCGAACCTCCTTCACCCTCAGCATCAAGGTCATCAACACCGGCTCCATCCGACATAGATGATGCAGAAGATGATATAGATGAGGAGGAAGAAATTTTGGACTTGAATTCAAACCCAGAAGATGATCGAAGCAAATAAGTGAATTTAGGGTTTTGGAAGTTAAATCTAGGTCAAAGGTCAAAGTCATGAAATTTAAAAACTTTTTGATATATGTTCACTGTAATTCTCTGTAACCAAAGAATTAGTGCATTAGACAATGTAATAGTGCTGTATATAGGTCCGTAGTACATTCGCGGATTGTTGGATAAATTGATGGTCTGTTATTGATTTTATGTAGGTCATTGGTGGGATATCATAGTTTCAATTTTACATTTGTTGTTTGTGTTGTTAAAGAGTAAAGAGGTGCAATATTGCTGGATATATCATAGTTATTGACCTCTCAGTTAACATATGCATAGTCCTAATATTAAAATAGTCCTTTTTTGTTTTTTAATTATGTTTTTGTGAAAACTGGATACCTGGAAAATTCTGTTTCTGTTCAATTTCTTGCCTCCTTTTTACTTTAAATCTGAGAAGATAAAAATGATAACAAAAATTTTGAAAATATGATATATACTTTTATAAATAAATTTAAGTTGGTTTTAAAGTAGTGTGTGTATTGTATCTGATGTAAAACTGAAATCCTAAAATCCAAGAAATTTCAGATGAAAACAAAAATTTGGACAATATGTTAAATACTTTTAGGAATAAATTTAGGTTGATTTTAAAGCCGGGCATATATGTTCTCTAATGTAAAAATTGAAACCTTAGAATCTTAGAAAAAAATTAAAATGAAAACTTGGAAATATCTTACTTTTAAAGATAAATTTTGTTTTAAGATGAAAATAAACCAGAAACACAGCATTTCAGGCATACTGCACTGTCAGAATCATTGTTAAGCTTGTAAGATGAAAGAGAGGGAATGGATAAATAGCTGTAATTGTATGATTTTTTAAGATTTGTTTGTTACATACCATTTTATATTCTTTTCTTTTCTATTTTTCTTCTTCTTTTCATTTCTAATTTTTTGCATATTTGTATTTTTGAATATTATTATTTTGTGTGAAATGTTTTGTCTATCATGTAAATAATGTGTATCTCATTGAAATGTTGTCTAAAACAAAACAAGAACGTACCAGAACATATGCATGTTATATTGGATTTGATAAGAAAAATCACAAAAAACGCAATAATACCAATCCTGTGTCTTCCCAGCATTGTGTCAAAATTTCAGTATAACAAAAAAAATTGCAGTGTTATATTTATTCTTTATTCACTCATTCTCAGTGCTGTGTAATTGATTTCCATCATGTTAGATGATATGTTTCATAGCATTCAAAGATGTCATAGTTTCTCTGTAGGCATGTGACTTTCAATGTTTTAACATGGCCGACACATACGAAATGTTTCTGCATTCAAGTATGGTACACGTGAAATTTATTTGAAATTAAATATGGCAGAATTGTACAACACTGCTGTCCGATACAGAAACTTGTGCCCTTCCAAACTTTAATGTTTTGTAGCCCAAAGTATGAAATTCATTACCAGTACAAAATACTGGAACATTTTATAGCATATGTTTAATTTGCAAATAGATGAAATTGACCTTAAATGAAATTTCCACCTTTTTCTGACCTTGTTATTGAGAGAAGTATGCATGCACTTCAACGTTTCACCTGGAATGACATAACTGTCATCGGTGATGTATCCTAAGTTGCAGTGTTAATTTATAAATATTGACACATGTATTTTGATGTTTTGTTTCAGTACACGCGTAGGAAATACAAAACCTACTCTGTCTAGAAAGTTAAATGTTGTAGTAAATTATTTCCGTGTAAATATGAAGAAGGATCTAATGGCGTGTGTTTGGATCTATACATTCTCTTGTATGTAGATTCAGTTTTGACATGGTAAAATTATCAAGTCTTTTGTGATTGGTAGGCCTAAGTCAATTACACATTATTGCTGAGTTTGGGTGATTTAAAATCATCACTGCTGATGTTTTACTACAAAAATATACAAATTTCTGCATGTTTCAATTTGGAGAGTTTTACAGTAAAACTGCATGAAATGAAATTACAGCTTGAAGTTTTAATTTTGGAAAACATTAGAAGATTTTGTTTATGTTTATACTAGAGACATTCCTTTATTGCTGAACTTTAAAAGATCTGTCATCAAATGAAAATTCTTCATTATGGTGCAAAAATTTCGTCCAATAAAAGGATACCATTGTCATGACAACAAGAGTTCATAGTATAACTCAGATAAAACATGTAGACATTTTTGTTCCTTGTTGATAAAATTGTGTATTAGTCTTTGTTTGATCTTTATACTTTTATTATTGTCATTATTTCTTGTATGTATGAATGATATAAAAAAATGGATTTAGTTAATTCTGTGTGTGTTTGTACTGATTAAAGAGGTTTTTTTTTTTGGTGATGAAAGAGATCATAATGGTGGCAACAAGATTTCCTTCTACATGCAGCACAGATAGTATGGGAGTGTATAAATATATACCCATATCTATGCTATATTATGTAAATGAGAACAAAATATCAAAATAAGAGTTTAATTTACAAATGTATGTTTGATCGAGGAGTATGTCCTGTCCACAACCATTACATTATACTAGAATAGAAAAGCCTATGATATCCGCCAGTTACAACATGGGTCAAAGCGTAATCTTGGTCATTTTTGAATGATTATCAATTTCCATAGCCAATATAGAGTTTGTATTAAGGATAACAAATAAATTGTCATTTCTTTTATTCTAATTCTAAGACAAATTGTACACTTAAAAAATTCTCCATTCTGCCATTGTTTGTTTTATAGTGCTTAACTCTGTAGTCACATTTGGACTTGTCCATTTCAAAAAACGGTAAAGTCCGCTGTCAGAAATCAGGAGTGATTGATTTCGAATCCAAGTTCTACAATAATTTGACATTCTTTATTAACTTGTTCACCCCTGAATTATAACAGTAGACCAGCCTATTTATTGATTTAGACAAGTCTAAATGTGATCACAAGGGTAGATGTGTTAAGTGATGTTATTTCTAAGAAAACCACAAGCCATAAAATCTAGTTTTGTGATAGATAATCTGTAGCTGTACGTATATTTCTTTGTGATAAAAAAATCATATAGCTTTAAGAACATTACCCAATGGTTCTAGTTATTTATCATTTTGACAAACACCAATGCCTTTAAGAATTACAGTGAAACCTGTCTCAAGAGACCACCCAATCTGACACTGAGATGTGGTCTCTCAAGACAGGTGGTCCCTGAAAAAAAGGCTTTATTTACAAAGATATTCAACTGAGTGGTTCCAAATTGTGGTCTCAAAAGATGGGTGGTATTTAAAGACAGTGGTCTCTCAAGACATGTTTACTGTTTGAAATATTTTCTGCAACCATATTTTTGTATTTTTTTTATCCAAATTTAATACCAGGATTTCAGAATCACGTAACAATTAGGCATCTCTGTCATTAATAAAATACTTATTTGATGTAATTAAGAACTTTAATTTTGTGATGTACTAAATCAAGATCAAATCTTGTACAGCACTTAATTTCTGTGTGTTATAGTAACCAATAGATAGCACTTACTTCCTGTGTGTTAAAGTAACCAATAGATAGCACTTACTTCCTGTGTGTTTGATTGTTCAAAAGATGTTTTAACCCAGGACTGTGCTGCTGAATTATCCAGTTTTCAAATAATTTAACTAGATATTCATAAAAAATCTGTCATCAAATACTGGAATAAAAGAAAAGTGGGAACAAAACTTTGAAATTCATACATTTTTGAACCAGTTTCATTCATGTATTTTGAAAATGTTAGAAACCAGTCTTCATTCAAAGTTTGTTGAAACAAATCTTGTTCGACATTGATTCCATGTCATTTAATATTTTCACTAGGTTTGTTATAGATTTTAATTCTGTGATTTGTGTAAAAAGTTTAAGTGTTTGTTGTACAAGTAATCCCATCCTCTGTTATTATCTCCCCTGAATCAAACATGCGAGAGACCTAGCTAGTTCTTTGCTATTTTATTCGTGTTTTGTATGATTTTACCCATTCGTATGCTTTATTTTGTTGTTGATTGATTATATATGATTTTATGCAAGTTTGAGTTTTTTAAGCTATGTTATGTTTCAAATTCCAGATTTTGCCACCACAAAATGAACTCGAGATAAACAAAAAATTACTTTATTAAATGAGTATTATTATCAATGAGTCTTTCATGAAAATATAAGTTCTACTCAGGACACAAAACAAAGTTGTTACAAATATAGGAGTAGGCTATATTGTTATATTTTCGCTTTATATTTGCTGCTAGCATATACATGTATAGTGTTAAAAATATGGATTGTTACTAAAGAATAAATTTGTGAATAATTTGTTGTTACATTATATTTATTTAATCTAACTAAGACTTGCTGTATCACAGTCAAAAATTTTTTAATGTTGATACCCAGAGGTAGACATTTTTGTAAACATGCATTTAAACCATGGGAGGAAAATTATCAAACGTGGGTGCATTGTGTGGAAAGAGAAATCTCGATTTGTGTGATAAGAATCTGAAACTCCAGTCCTCTGAAAACCCTTGGATTGGACAGCAAGATTCTCTCCATTCAGCACACTCATATTATATTTTTGGACAGGTGTATCTACCGTTTTGTAAAGTCAGAATTTCTCTGTCCACATCCTAGGATGTAGACATGTTATGTGCTACAATATCATTTTATGAGGAAGGGCTTCTATGTAATGGGAATACAGTGCATTAAAGGTTGCAACAGATTTTATTTACATTCATAAACATGTACATGTATTTGAAGCATGAGAAAGATAATCAAATATGAGTGTGTGTTAGGTGGAAAGAGAAATCTCAACCCTTGTAAGAATCTGAAAGTCCACTCCTCTGATACCCTTGGATTGGACAATTAGATTAATATAACTCAACACACTCGGATAAGATTCTTGTAGTCCCCTATCAGTGAAACTGGGGGACAACAGGTTTTGTCTGTGCCCCTTCGACCAGTTAAGATTTAGTTAAGTTTTGTAATTGCTTAATATATATATATATATACACACACACACACACAATGGAACCTCACTATTATTTTTGAGTGACAAAGTGGTCTTATTAGTGAAGTGCTTTTGTACTTCAGTTATTTATTAAGAGACTGGAAATTTATGGTCTGAAATATGAGTTGGTCTCCTGAGCGAGGTGGTCTTTGAGCAAGGTTCCACTATAGATATATATATATATACAATGAAACCTGTATATAGGCTCCACATAAGGGACCAGAAAATATTTACCTTTATGTGCAGGTGACCCTTATACATAGGTTCAATTTAGTTGAAGTATGCAGTCAAGGGACTTGAAAAAAATGGTCTTTATAAACAGATAATCCTTATATAGAGGTGACCGCTATAACAGATTTTTGTGTGTGTGTATGTATATATATATATTTATATATGAGAAAAATGAAAGGTTTGATTTATGGAATCAATAAGTGAGAAAATATTTAACTTATATTTGTATTCCAGTACAGTGGAACCTGTCTTGAGAGACCACTCATGAAAAAGCACCTGTCTGTGAAGATCACATTCTAAAAACCACTTAGTTAAATAATCCTTTGGTTAAAATCTCCCTTTAGAAACCACATTTCATTGGCAGATGGGATGGTCATTTAAGACAGGTACCACTTTTTTAGATTATATACTCTACACATTTATTTGCTATTTATTTATAATACATTAAGTCACTCCAGTGAGAACTATGCGATATTTTGCTGCACATTGTGTGGGTTTGAACTATGTACATGTATATATCTTTTAGTATTTTCATCTTTTATCTGAATACTGTCGAACCCACTTAAATTGAACCCTGTTAAATTGAAATCCTGCCTTATTTGAAATTATATTTTATTTTCTGGTTAAATTTCTTTATTGCTATTATAACCCTGTTATTTTGAAGGCCTGTTTATTTGAAAGAAAAATTAATTCCCCTTAGATTTCAATATATCTGGGTTTGACTGAATTAGTGCCAGTTCTTGTAGAACATGGTTTGTAACATCTGAAAGGTAATAATAGTCCTATTCCATGACCCCGTGGCGTAAGGATGCTTTAACCGATGATCACTGTAAAGGTTATTTTTAGTAACACTTGGAACCAGTTCTGACACACAATCCCATCTGCCACCAGAATGTGGTCTTTCAAGACAGGTGGTCTCTCAAAAGTGATTTATTTAAAGGATTATTCAACCAAGTAGTTTTCAGTGTGGTCTCAAAAGACACGGGGTCTGTCAAGACAAGTTCTTCTGTACACCTTAATTGAATGACTATGTTGTAGTCCAGGTGAAAATCTTTTGTTACATAAGAGTTGTCTTCTCTTTAGTAATGTAGCGGTGCAGAGGGTATCAGCCAGGATAGCTCACTTGGTAAAAGCATCCTGCTAGTGTTAGGAAGGTCCTGGGTTCGTTTCCCGGTCTGGCCGCACATTTTTCTTTGCCTACTACATTTAGCACCCAACTAAATAGCTCATGATGGTGTGTGTTAAGAGTATCGTTGATTTCTGGGGTCAGAAATCTTGTTAAGGGGAAAGAGTTTAGAGGGTATTGGCCAGGATAGCCCACTTGGTAGGAGCGTCCTGCTAGTGTTAGGAAGGTCCTTGGTTCGATTCCCTGTCTGGCCGCACATTTTTCTTCGCCTACTACAGTAACAATAGCTAATTATTGGTTGTGACAACACCTGAATGTTAGAAATAATTTATTTTCTAATCATGTTTATTTCAAGGTGTGTTAGCAGTAAGTTAACTCATCAACCCCTGAAAAACAATGGACTTCTCTGTAAATCAATGACTAAGACCAGTCTAAATGTTGCTCTAGGGGTAAATGGGTTAATCTATTCACTTTGGTATTTCATTATTTGTATTTATCCTCAGAGAACAAATATAACACCATTGATATTTTATTGAATACTATTAATTATGGTAACAGTGATATACATGTATAAAGCTTGTACAGTGGAACCTGCCTTGAGAGACCACTTTCAAAGAAGACCACTTGTCTTATGAGGCCACATTCAAACCTCTTATGAGACATCACCTGTTCTGAGAGAGTGGTCTCTTACAACAGGTTCCTCTCTAGTATGAAATCATATCAAAATATGCATAGATCTCCCGGTATATATCACTCATGTTATGATGTTTAGCTGTAGAGGCTTATGAAATATGTATATCATAATAAATCCTATATTTGCTTAGTTAGCTTGTTTTGTGTTTGTATTGCTTGCTTTGGCTTGATTTAAAGAGCAGTGTGTCTACATAAAGTGAACCCTAGCCACTTGTCCCTGTGAGGCAGAGAGAGATGTTAAGTGTGTGTTTGTCCTTCTTGAGTGGTCTGTATTTCCAAACGACTTTTTAGGTGCCACTACACTTTTGCAATCTCACAAAGTTTCATTTATCAAACAGAACATCCTAGAACCATTTACCCTCCATCTAGGTGTAGAGCTGTGTGGACACAAGATGAAAACTCTCCTCTGTAAACCTGGCATGATCAGGGATCAAACAAGGGGCTTTCATGCCCAAGGTCTGGGCCCAGCACCATAAAACTTAAGAATTGCTTAATTCATCAACCTCTTATTGCAATGGACTTCTCTCTAAATTAATGGCATAGACCAGTCCAAATGTGTTTTAGGGGTGAATGAGTTAAGTCTAAAAGCATTTACTCAAATATGGCGAATCCTGAAATCTGATTGGCTAAGCAGGCTAATTTTAGAATATTCCCAGACTTGAGAAATTTTTCAAGTTTTATGGTGTTGGGCCCTTGTGCTCTACCAGCTGAGCTTGTATGTGTTTGTATACAGGTACTCACAATTTCCAGATGCCACATGGAGCACAGCATCCATGGTCAAGTGGTTAGAGCATTGCTCTTTAAAGCTTGAAGTCTCCCACCAATATGGGAGGCTTTATTAAACCCATGGTGATCACAGTTAACGCATTCACCCCTAAAGGCACATTTGGACTGGTCTGTCATTGATTTCCAGAAGCGTCAATTGTTTTTCAGGTGTTAATGAGTTAAGAGTTTTTAAAAAGTGTTGGGAAAACTGTAGGTAAACCTGTTGATCAACAGAGATATGATCCGCTCCCTAAATATTGATTATTTAGTACTGTACAATATTCTGCTTGACCCCCAACTGGACCAAAAGTCACCAAATCTGGTCAGTACTCTAATTCAACAAACGTTTTGAACCCATTCACCCTTAAAGACACATTTGGACTGGTGAAGTCACGGATTTACAGAAGAGTCCATTTTTTCAGGGGCTGATGAGTTGAGACAAAAACATAAGAGATTTTATGCTGCAGCTAGACATTTTACATCCAGCAATTTTACAAAAGAAGTCAGAAAGCAGGACCCTGATCATCTATCATTTAATTGGTTTTTCCTCCAATTGATGCTGTGTAATGCAGATTTAAACGGCCATTAGCCGTGTTTTCCAAAAAACATTTATTTAAAATTTTTCTATTTTTACTTCTTGTACTTGTTGTACAGTAACAAATAAGAGCTGTACACAGGCATAAAATTTGTTATATATTTTGTAAAATAAAGTCGGGTCCAGTGTGGTATTCATATACAAATAGTAAGTTACCTTGGTTAATCATTTTCAAACGATTTCTCAAGCATTTTTACAAAATATATGTATGTAAGAATTCAAGAATTTTTATGCCTGTGTATATCTTGTGTTATTGTATATCAATCTAAGTAGTAAAAAAGATTTTTTGAATGGAGGCACAAATAATGCCCCTTTAATAGTTTTGTATATTAAAATATCCTGACTTTCTGTGAAATGATAAGAAAAGACTTGTTAAGTATAAAAAACCAATTCCCTTTTATTGCAGCTATGTACTCTAGCATCTTGGTGTATACAATGACTTACAATGCTGATCTTGGTTACTTAGCAACCAACACTGTAAAAAACAAGGAAATAATCTAGCAGAAATGACATACGGTAAATAAGAAGCAGTGTCACATGACCTGAATGTACCAATCAATAAAAAATTGAGTTAAGGTATTGACCTTTTTGAAAAAAATGTATAATATCTTCACAACCTAGTGAAAACAAGAGATGATTTAGCTGGAAATTTTATGTCATAATGTCATAGCAGATATGATGTCATAATAGATGATATGACAACATAGTTTAATTTCATATTAGATAGTACAGTATAAATGGTTATGTCAATCACATGTTATAGCAGATATGATAGATAATATAACAGCTGATAATGTGATGTCATAGTATAGGGTAATGTCAATCATATCATAGCCGATATGACACAGCAGATAATATGACAGCTGATAATGTGATGTCATAGAACATTATATGACATAACAGAACATGTAAAGTCATAGCAGATATTACAATTAAAAGTGGTCTAAATTATTTAAATATAAAAGGCAATGAGAACACAGCACTTTGTCTTGATAAGGATTAAAATTACAAAAACATTGATTTACCGTAAATACAATCACAGACGTCAGATATGTAGAACCTAATTCACTTTACCACACTCCATACAGAACAATGAAACTTTAATACAGTGAAATCTGTCTTGAGAGACCACTCACATGAACAACCTTCTGTATTATAAGACCAACATCCAGGTCTCTTTCTGTCAATTTTGGGAAAATGCCACTGGCAACACAATCAGAAATTTAGCATGAATTTGTGTCTAATTGGGAAAAATTGTTTGCACACATCAAAGTCTAAATGTAATGGAATCTTTTTTAAATGCATTTCCTGTTACATTAATTTATTTTTCATTAGGGTTGTGGCCTCAACACCAAATGGGAATTTTTTCATCAAACTTGGAAAAACATGTATTTTACATTGGGAATAGAGCCGAATTTCGACCCCATGGAAACTATAGAAAAAGGCCTGACTTCAACTCTTAAATAAATTAATCCTTTAAATAAAGCCTCTGTTGAGAGGTCACATTTCTGTGGCAGATGGGATGGTGTCTCTTAACGGATTCCACTGCATATTTGATACATCAAAACAGATTTTACCAGCCTCTCAGTGGTGACAAAATGTTAATATTTATGCATGTAAGTACAGACTCTTTACATATATCATTTACCAGTATGGTTACAGGTTCTTGAGGCAGTGTAAATTAATTTGAATTTGGAGAATGATCTACAAAACAGTTTGGTTTCTTAACATTTATAATGTATTCTTTGATAACTTGTTTCTGGTTTTCAATCATTGGTGTTTTGTAAAGTGCTTTATAACCATCAGTCAATGGTCATAAATGGGAGATAACTCATATTTCTGAGACAGATTCAATTCATTTGGTGCTCTAAGTGTTAATTGATTAATAAGCACTATCACAGATTAAATAAGATAAATTTGTACATATTTTGTTAATACTGACCAATGAGATTTATTATTACAAAAATATGTTTATATCCATATTGGCCCTCTGTAAATTTACAAACTACTTATTCATTTGCAAAATATGACAAAAGAAAAAACAAGAACAAATAAAAATTAAGAATAGTATATAAAATGCTACCTGCAGTTAATAGTTCACACAGTATCTACAACATGTCAATAGTACATGTATCTTTATTCTTAATAAAAATTTTAAACTCGCTCGAACATGGATAAAAATTTTTAAAACTTTTCCAGGATCAAGCTCCAAAAGTTAACATTTATGGAGGCTGTACAGAAATGACAAAATCCTGACTAAAAAATTTACATGAAAAAGAAAAGGATTTCAGAAGTTAAATACAACATGTGACTCTCTGACAATACTTCATTTTTCAACTGTAAATACTTTTAAAATAAACTCTCTCTCTGATTTACTTTATTTATCCACTTTCTGGTCTTTCTAGCTTGAGCAAAAAAAAATAATAATAAATTGGCTTACAGTAAATGAAATTTCACTTGCAGAGTTATAGATCATTTCAATACCTGTGTGTACAGCTGTACAAATCAGCACTTAACTTATTAACCCCTGAAAAACAATGGACCATTCTGTAAATCAATGACTTAGACCAGTTCAAATGTGTTTCAAGGGGTGAATGGATTAATATAAATAAAGTCTACAAAACAAACTCCTGGGACACATAAAAATGTGTAAAGTACAACACCGGTCCGACATATTGTTCTAAGACTTTTGACAGTTTTGAAATTATAAATATTATCACGTTTTCATTCAATGTAGCTGAGTAAATGATTTCATAGTTTCGAATTGCTGAATGTTTTCTATTTTTGTTAAATATGGCTCAGAAATCATGGTGACTTTATCAATATGATGAGATATTTTGTAAATATGAGTTTTATCATCAAACCAAGCATTACCTGACACCAAGGCTTATATAGTTAATCTATGATAATTTTTATGTACAAGTAAGACTATGAAACTGTAATATATATAATACAGCCATAACTACAATCCCGATTAACATATTATCTACCTATCAGTTGATCATCAATGTTATAGAATGACTAGTTCAGTATTATTCATGTTTCAGCTTCATAATTATTTCATCAACCCCTGAAGACCAATGGACTCTCCTGTAAATCAATGACCCAGGTCAATCCAAAATGTGTCTTTAGGGGTGAATGGGTTAATAATTACATGTATACCTTTAGTTCTGATTAAGAAGAGACTGTCTCACCTGTAAAAAGTGACTTTAATATTGATTTTCTCAGGTGTCAAACATCAAGAATCACATTACTGTTATATTAATAATGTATGATGATATTAAATATTGAACAAGTCTCAAGTTATATAAATAACCTTCTGCATGCTTGTTCTATACAAATACTATCTGTTTACCTTAAAAATATAAGAGAAAGGCCTAATCAAAGATTGGAAAGCTCAACCTCACACCAACTGGCAACATATTTTGCATCCCCCTAATTAACCTACCTAAATTTATCTTCTTAAATTGAAAATTGAAATTGAAATTGAGCCCAAAACTGTGTCATTTAAATTGCAAAAATATTAACACAGGAGTAATCCTGCACTTGAAGCATTTACTGTACTAAGAACCGTAAGACAATATGTCACACAAGTTTAGTTGATGTATTTGAACCAAATTAAATCAACCTGACCTCAACCAATCTTTTTAACCACAGCATTGTAAATAGAGAGTCTAAACATCAGGGTCATTTTTACAAAAACAAGACAGGACTAATTTAGCATTTGAAGCATATAATGTAGTACAAATCATAACATTTAATATGTCATGCGAAAGTTGATGTGTGAACAGTAGAAGCAGGTAAACCTGACCTCAACCAATCTTGTTAACTGGACAGCAACGCCAAGGTGATAGCTTAAGACCCCCTTTAATATTTTAAAGTACAGAACTGTTATGGTAGAACCTGTCTTGAGAGACAACATTTTGAAAACCATTCCATTGAATAATTCTTTACATAAAACCTCTTTTGGGAGACCACCAGTGTATTGAAAGACCACATTGCAGTGGCAGAAAAGGTGGTCTTTCTAGGCAGGTTCCACTGTGTCCACATTTTGTGTCTTTATCAAATGATAGTCAGATATTTTGAAAGGAAAATTCTTCCAATCAGATTTTAAAACTAAAAAAAATATATATGAGTTACTTTTCAGACGTAAATAAATTACAAAATCAGAATCACAGAAAAGCTTGTTACTGGTCCTGGACTTTTATTACATGAAGGACCAGAATCGTAAAATTAAAAACATGGACAGCGGAACATCTTACACACGATAAGTTAAGATGTAAAAATGTGTTATATCTTTTCTAACGTTATCTTTACTACTGGCGTAAATTCTGAGCTGAGAAAAATGTGTGGGATAAATTTGCTACTTCAGATCATATACTAATCATGATACATTATTTACAAAGACTAAATCTGTTCGATAATCTAAGATTCTCTGTTACTCAAGTTGTGGAATGACCTAAAGTTCTCACATTACATTTAAAATTTCAAAAGCTCTGAGATCTCTATAGTTCTAAGTTTTAAGGTGATAATTAAAACATTGTACTTAAAGACTAATTATACCGATAATGATGAATTCTACTGATATTCAAATAAATAATAAAATTATCTGTCAAAAATTCTAAAAAAAAATTATGTTATCACAGAAAGTGCTTGATCATAATGCCAGATCTATGTACATAAAATATCTATATCAAATATGTCTGGGTATTTGAACGACCTCTATAAAGTATACAAAGTTTCAATCAGAACATTTCCACATGCATTTATGCAAATGATACCATCTCCTATTACACAAATGTTAATTTCTCATGCAAACACTTTACATCTATTCATTTTGTATATTTACATAATGATATATTCAGAACAGGCCATAATACATTCTGCCCCAATGTCACTTTGGCCTTGACCTTTGAAGGTGAAGGTCATAGATTGGTATAAATGGTGTTGGTATCACACGTCATCAAAAAACTCACTTTTTTGTATGAGATAATATTTGACATTGAAATGGTTGTTCCAACAACAAAAACAACAATGAAACGCTTATATAACAATTACCAATGACATTGACATAAATAAACATGTACTGTCTAGAAAATTTGTGATATTAGCTATGTCAAAGGACCTTTTACCATGATATAGAACATGTATAAATTGCAGTTAATCAATGCTATACCTAAGAACCATTATAGGTCGTAAAAAAAATCGTAAAAACGCTGTTTAAACATTATGATCAACAATACACAAACAGCATATCAATGTCACTGATTGCATTCAAGAAACAGCTACGTGTAGCTTCCAAAGAGAACTAAACTTAGACAAACAATCATCCAATGTAAATGTAGACTCCAAGGTATTGGTTTTTACTTACAAAAACATAAAAACGTTTTCAGTAAGCATTATTTGACCTACACTTGTATTCAATGGTTTTACGTAAGTCAGTGAGACTTAGAAAAATTAACAAATGTCAGAAAAATCAACAAATATCCTCCGACATCAAATCTAACAAAGGAATGTAAGGTGCTATAAATTGCATCTAATTTCCTCTCCAGTTAGTTATTACTCTATAACATGTATTTCATACATTTTTTTTTTAATTTAGTAATTTAAAATACAATAAATATTAATACCAATTTTAAAATCTTCGAAATGTTTATATGACACATGTACATGTATTAAGAAGGGCACTTATTGTACTAAACAGTCAGCATTTACAAATTTCTGTAAACGAGATTTTAAAAGTCGTCATCCAGACTATCATTAGTTCTAATCATGTCCGTGTCATCAGGCTCCCTACTATAACGATCGCCACTAGACATGTACATTGCATTGTCTTCCTCTGGTGTCTGAGTGTCAGTGCTCCATTCTTGTTCTTCCTGCTCCAGACCAAAAACTTCCGGATCCTCGCAGAATGACACACTCTTTTTTGAACGAGAAGTGTTTGCCGATTCTGGTCGAAGATTATCATCATCAGCACTCAATGTTTCTTTGATATTTTCAGTAGCCTTTTCCTCAGATTTCTCACCCAAACCGTCGGTTTCTAAATCATCATTTCCATTATCTTTATTCATTTTTTGCTGTGTTTCTTTCTGTCCTATATCAGATTCATCTGTATCCAATTTTAACTCGCCCTCATCCCCTACAGAATTAATATGATTTTCCTCAGTTTTTTCTGCTTCTTTTGTATTTGTTTCTGTTTGTACATTTTCCGATTCAGTTTTCTTTCCATTAATTTCTAAATCCTCTTTTTCATTTTCTTCAGATTTTGAGATATTTGCTAGATTGTCAACTGAAGTAAATTGCGTCAGAAACACTTTACTTTCCTCATCCCTGCCATCTTGTTCCTTCGATTCTTCTGCATCCTCATCATTTATGTCATTACTTTCAGAAACACCTGATTCATCCAAAGAGTCATTTGTATCTTTCTGAGGTGCCGAAGATGATACACATAGAGGTGGTTCCGGTATGTCACTTCCTTGTGGCTCTGGTCTTTCCTCACCTTCAAGATTAGACCAGACTCTGTCGGCAAAAAGCTTCCTCTGACGAGAAGCGACATGCTTAGGCACACCTTGGTCCTCTGGGAATGGCAGTTTAAATGGATTTGATGTGTCCTCATTGCTCATAACCTCCTCAACTTTTGCTGGCACCACTGCTTTTCTAGGGGAACCAGATGAATGTTTGGGAGGTGGTACCCTGTTGCCACCTGCAGGAGCAGTCTGTGGTCGATTACTGCCTGGTGGTCTTTGTATGGCCTTTCCTGAGACATTCAACTTGCCAGAAGATTTGTCCGAAGATTTAGTTGCCTCATCTGACTCAAGTCTATAGGAATATCGCACTTTTTCCTCCTCCGACTCTCTAGCACTATTTTCGCCCTCGTCATTGTTGAAGTCCTTTCCGCCAAACTTTTTATTCAATTTTTCATCAATTCTTTGCACGCCTGTGTCTATTCTTTTCTTCCCTTCTAGAACATTATGTATTCGTTTTTTAGCAATTTCTGGAATTAATTTATTCATATCTGGATCTGACTTAGATAATTGTTCTTGTCTCCGTTTTTCTTCCATATCTTTTTTTAATTCATCTTGTTTGCGTTTTTGAAGAATCCACTGATCATACGACATACGTGTTTTGTTTTCTTGATTTTTCTGATCACTGCTGTTAGCACTTTTGGGTCTCTCGGGCCGATTTCCAGTAGCACTGTTACTTAATCTAAGTTTAATTCGTCCAGCCACTGGCCTTTTATAAATAAATTTTGAGGCAGGTGGATGTGGGGTCACATGATCTGATGCATTGCCATTCTGCGACTCAACGGCATCCTTTTCTTTTTTTATGTTGAAATTAGTCTCAGAATTCCCTTCCACACGTACTCCACCAGATTTATCCCGTCTGTTCAAAGATGCTGATTTTGATCGAACTGTCATCTCATTTTTCTGATTCATTTCACGTTCACTTCTAATTCGTTTTCTTTCTTTCCTTTCATATTTTTTTTGCTTTGAGATTTCAACATTTTTTTCACACAACCACTTATCATATATTTTCTGAGCCTCTAACCTTTTTTCAAAACGCTCATTTGCCTCTAGCACCATTTTGTCTCTCTCCTCACGTTTCTTCATTTTTTCCTCCCGTTTCTTCTTACGATGCATCTTATCTTTTTCTTTCAGCCACTGTAATAACTTTGGATTCTCTGACACTTTAATGTGGTGATCCTCACGTTCAGCTTTTGTTACACTACGAGGAGTACTAGCTGCATTACTATCAGATCCTCCGATCTTGTTCAGATCAAACGACACATCGTCTAAAGTTGAATTTGAGCCCTTATGTTTTTTATCTTTCTTCTTTGAAATCTTCTTTGTTTTCCTTATTGGTTTTAATAAATGTCTCTCTTGAGCACTGTTACCATTCATTATGTCTTGTAATGTACCATAAGCAGGGTCGGCAGCAAAACTGGAGAATTCACCTGTAAAGAACAACAAAAGAGTTCAGCAAAATATACATCTATATCAAATTCATTTGTCTATCAATCTTACCATAATTTAGCTAACTCAACCTCTGAAAGAAGACAATTAATTTTTATTGATGTAAGAAGAAACAGATTCAGGCTATCACGAAAAAGTATTTGTTTGATGCATGTGAACTGACTATTACAAGCCTTTTTCTGTCAATTTTGGGAAAATGCCATTGGTAACATAATTGGGAATTTTAACGTGAATTTGTGTCAAATTGGGAAAAATGTTTGCACAGACAGAAATCTAAATGTAAGGTTATCGTTTTTTATATGCATATCCTCTTACATTAATTTATTTTCAACATGGTCATAGCCTCAACATAAAATTGGGGATTCTTTACCAAATTGGATAAATCACATACATTTTGCATTGGGAATGGGGCTGAATTTTGGCCCTGTGGAAATTACTGAGAAAGGCCTGAACTAGTATTAGAAGTGGGTTTATCAGGAGGCATAATTTATTTTGTTTAAATCTTTTTTATCGGTACTTTGAAATGTAAATTAGACAAAATTTTAGATTTTTGATAAGAGAAAAAAAATCTTAAATGGCCAAAACTGTCTTAAAAATTTGTTGGGATTAGGGACGTGTTAACTGGGTTGGTTAGGTTGCATGAAACAAACCATTTATTTTTAATTTTGGCCTCCCTATGCCACATCTAGCTACCTGGGGGATGATGGGGGAGGTGTTGCCGTTTGTTTGTTTTTGTTTTTTTGTAACATTCCTAAGACTGACAGCCAGCCTGGCTCAGTTGGTAGCGCGCTCGACTCTGGATTGTGAGGTTGTGAGTTCGAGTCCCGCCGGCGACAGGTTGGTTTCCTGTCTTTCAGATGAGACAGTAAAAACTGGAGGTCCCGTGTCACAGTAGGTGTCGGCACATTAAAGAACCCTCACTGCTCAATGGTCGTAAGTGTCAAGCATAGGCCAAAATTTGAAGCCCTTCACCGGCATTTGGTGCATCCCCATATGAGTGAAATATTCTTGAGTGAGACGTTAAACAACAATAAACAAACAATCCTAAGACTAAAGATCCTTAATTGATTTAGAATATATATATATATATATATATATATATATATATATATATATATATGTGTGTGTGTGTGTGTGTGTGTGTGTGTGTGTGTGTGTGTGTATGTAAGTACAATAATGGGGTTCTGTGGAACATGTCTTGAAAGACCACCACATCTGTCTCTGAAATGTGGTCTTACATTGAGACATATGGTTGCTTAAAAAAGGTTATATCTAATATGTCTAAAGGACTATTTAAACATTTTATTATTTCAAAATGTGGTGTTAGAAGACAGGTGGCATTGTATTACTTTTTATAAATGAAAAATAAAAATTGAATTGATTTGTGCATTGCAATTCACTAAAACTGCCATAAGCAAAGTACAACTTATCATTATTTCCCCGTTAACTGTAATGATATTTACTGTGCTGTTTTCATTTAATGAAAAGGACACAATATTGATTTACAGAAGTACCGGTACAAAAACTGTCAATAACAAGTAATGGCTGATTTTATTACGTAATTATTATTTCAATGGAAAAGGACAGAATATTGATTTACAGACCAAATGACCTATTATTCTATAACCAATATAAAAAATAACCACAATGTGTGAATGAGCTCTAAAGCAACTTACATTCATCATTCTCAGATTGCATATTGTCTATTAGCTGTGTTTTTTTTCCCCAAAGTGTTTTCTTTTTTTTTTTACTACTTAGACTTACATGTATGCATGTACATGTTTAATAACAAAATAAAGATATACACAGGCATAAAAAAGTTCTTAAATTCCTATATATTTTGTGAAAATTGCTTGGGAAATTTATTATTCATTTGCAAATGATTAATTCGACCTTACTACCGATATTTGCATATAACACAGGATCTGACCTTATTTTTACAAAATATACATATACATGTAGAAATATATAAGAATTTTCAATGGTGGAGGAGAGATTCCATGTACATGTTTGTACCTGTGGAGAAATCACATGTATCGGGGCAAACTTTCTCATAAAATGAGCTTACAGACTGCAGTAGGGCTTGAAACCGCCCTGACTAGAGGTGAGAGACTTAACAGTGTAAAGCGTAGTATTATAACCATTTGGCCACAGAGTTTTTCATAGAACAGTCACAAGTCATAACTTAGGACCTTTGGGAAAATGGGGGCCACCTCCCACTTGTACAAAAAACACTCCAGCAGAAGCGAGCATTGTCCAATGACACATGTACACATATGTAAAATATAATATTAGCGTGTTTTCAATGTGCACAAAACTCTGCCTTTAAAAATTTTAAATCAATTACCAGTATTCAAATGCCAACAATGTACATGCATGTCACAAATACTTGCTTTACATGCAAATTCATTATACATTGTAAATTACTGTGATATAGGGCTACTAACGAAGGATTTGTTTATATACATTTTAAACTTGCTATATACAGAAAATTTATCATATCTAAAATGTATATATTTACATTCTGAAATCATGTGCTTACATGTCTCCAGAGCAAAAGTTAGGTGCTTAGTAAAACTTTGTGACATCAACTTCTCTTAAATCACCTAACTTTTTTAAGATTTCAAGTTCACACCTACCCCCGACTACAGCTATTCATGGATATACTCCACATTTACTTTTCTCCATTTTAAGTTTACCTACTCCAAAATTTCAGTGTAACAGAAGTCCACTTATCAACAATCGTGCATGTTCAAAATATTTAAATCCAAAATTTGAGACGGACATGTAGAAACAGGAATTTTAAATACCTACATTAGAACGTTGTCAACTTAAAAAGTCGGCAACACTTGATATTTGGCAATTATATACACCATTTAAAATCCCATCACATCACATCACCTTGCTAACTTAATTCGCAGCAAGATAAACTCCTTTTAACTTTCCATTTTTTTGACTTAAGGTACCGAATATTGCAAATGAGTGTTTTGCAAGGTAACCAAACAACCACACAGCTTCGTCGACATAAGTAAATGTTTTGTGTCAATATATACTATTTGTAGTTACAGAAAGTAGATGTGTACATAAATATATAAATGTTTATTTACGCTGCTTTCCTCTTTTCATTATTGTCAAGATATTTAAACCAGAAAAAACAAATTGTCATTTATACTTAGTTTCGCAAGCAAGTCATGTAACTGCGGTTAAGACTTTTACATGTGACTGTATATAAATGGAGATTAAATAAAGATCTAATTACATGTATTGATGAAGTTTACCTTGAAAAACGGAACTCGTGCAAATTTGTAGTCCCTACTGAGATAAACCACAGAATGTTAAAGAAATCAGACATCCTTTTAAACTTTAATTAAAAACTTAGACACATGTCTTTAAAAACCAAAACCAAAGCACCGCTTACAGTTGTCTAGTGGTAGTGTTTAACTCACATGTGGAAGGTCCCCGGTTCAATTCACGGTAACTTGATATGCTCAAGGTAAAATGTTTGCTCCCAAGTTTTGGATCTCCATGTATTGTACAGTTGTTTAATTTCACGAGGAGAAAATTTTGTGTTTTCTTCTGAAAGGATCCTATTCACAGGTATTATATTTCACACGTTTTATTCACAGGTATTAAATTTCGCGCAAAGCCATTTCCAAAACAAAAGTGTAATAGGAGTTGAAGTAAAGATTGTGATTCGTATATATGTCTGGTTATATATGAATTCATTTTGATAGGAAATAACTTTTTAAATTTTGACGTAATGTATACGTTAAGGTATTGTCTTTCTGATTTTTCATAAGTAGAAGATATTATATTCACGGGTATTTAATTTCACTGTATTCTCTTTGACCACGAATATAGCAAAATTAAATACCCTGTGAATGAAAGCAACTACACAGTTGTATAAAATTTTGCCACTGGTTAAAAAAAGTTTATAACAATTGATATCCCTGCAAAAGTTTAAACTCATTGAAAGTGAAAATTGTATGTATTTCGCATGAGGCAAAAAGAAAAAACAAGATCCAGGAGCACCTTGAGCACGAGAAAGAATGCTTGCTGTACTATGGACTATTTAAGTGATACCTGTACAAAGTACAGTGGAACCTGTTTTAAAAGACCACTCTTAATTATGAAAGACCATCTGTCTTCTGAGACCACATCCTGAAAACCACTTGGTTAAATAATGCTTTCAAATAAAACCTCTTTTGGGAGACCACCTGTCTTGAGAGATGACATTTCAGTGGCAGATGGAGTGGTGAGTTTCGAGACGAGAGCCATTGTATTATTATGTGTTTGAAGGCAGGGCCCCTTGTATTATTAGGATATTTTTTATGAATATTTCTTAGAAATGTTTATAAGTGGAACATTTGTGATGTATAAGTACCTAAAAATAAAATGGTTGAGTAAGGTACAGTACAATTTAATTCTAATACCAATCATAGAGTCTGTTACTGTGTACAGTGAAAACTGTCTTGAAATACATCCCAGTCTGCTAGCTGGAGATATGGTCATAAATGACAGGTGATTTAACCAATAGGCTTATTTTCAATGAATATTGGACTAAAAAGCAATCTTCGAGTACTGTTGAATCACTATACATGTACATGTGTGTTTGATACATGTGAAACCATTAGTAAAATTGTGAATTTTGATAAATTACAAAACTTTCACCTAATCCAAACAAAACATACTGACACAAAACTTATGCTGGTTATAGTCCCCCTCTAGCCCTTGTAGGGGACTAATAACTTCTAAATGTGGTGTTAATACAGGTGGTTCTTCATGCCAGTAGTCTATCTAGACATGTTCTTTATTTGCTTTTTCATCTAGCACCACTTTCTCTTAAAAAACATTTTTAAAGCAACATCTTTTGTAACCGATACCTAAATGTACTAATCTCACAATGTATGTATGTACATATATATACATGTATATTGGTCCCCGTGGCAACATCTGACCTTCCTAGCATATGGTATTCCTAAACCTTGAACATTTAATCTTATGTTCCGGCTGATAAAGATAAAGGTACTCACTACATAATTGATGGAACTATTGGGATTAGTCTCTACCATGTACATGTTAAAATAATGTATACAGTGGAACCTGTCTTGAAGGACCACTCTTTTGAGAGACCACCTGTCTTGAGAGACCACATTTCTGTGGCAAATGGGGCAGTCTCACAAAACAGGTTCCACTGTACATGTATGTATCTTATCCATTCCAAAACAAAATTTCCATTGTGTACAAGCAAGGTCATTACATTATGTACTTCAAAAATACATGTAGGCCCAGTATTATTTGTTTTTCGTACCCAAGCTCAGTTTTCTAGAAGTTAGTTACATGCCAGATAAAGTATCTGTACATTAAAAGATACTCGGGGATTTTCTACCCTCATTGGGGAATAGGGCCTCTGCCTTTTGAACTGGGAATTTCAGCAAAATTTTAGCAACATGAATGAGATAATATTAACAACTGTGCAGTGTGAATGACAGGACATTTTCATAATTAAGCACACAAATAAACTTTTTTCTAAATTTCTACTGGACAACAGAGCCAGTTCAGACAAGATATTTACTGGCCCAATGGATTATTCATTGACAACAGGCCTGCGGATCACTCTAATATCCAGCCCAGGGTAGATCAGTTGAGTCACCCCAAACAAATCTTTCTTTTGTTTTTGTATTTTTTTCATTTACGGCCTTGTGTACATTGATTTATAGACTGATTATATTACATATTCTTACTGTTATAACTGCTTCCAGACATTGGACGTTTTTTCTTTCCAATTCCAGAAGAATTATTTCTATTCCTGACTGAAGAAGGCAAGCTCCTTGGCACTAAAACACCAGGTGGCGCTAATCCGTGACTAACCATATGATACTGTTCACGTAATTTCTGCATTTGACCTAAGTGCTGGCGAGTTATAGTACTAGTCTTTAAATGACTTCCCTTCATAATATCCGCAAGCTCTCTGTACTTTTGTTGCAATCGTTCCTCAAAAAATATATCTGGATTAATTTCTAATGATCTAAATTTTCTAATCTGTCCTCTTTTTGCAAGTTTTCGGCGTCGACTGCCAGCAGGTGGTTTTCGGATTCCTATATCACTCATTGTATCTCGATCATTCAGCCTAACATGCAGTTCATTAGATTTAACAGGAACACTTTGGACTGTTGAATGAGAGGGCTCTGTTGACCTAGACCTAGATCTGGATGACCCTGACCTAGATCTGGATTCTGACCTGGATCTGGATGATCCTGATCTTGAGCCAGATCTAGATCTAGACCTAGAGCTTGATCTTGACCCTGAGGAAGATCTTGATCTAGACCGTGATCTTGAATCTGAATATGATCGGGATCTTGAGTCTGACCGTGAACGTGAACGAGATCGAGATTTTGACCTCGATCTTGTCTTAGGTTTTGACTCTTGACCATGTGACCAAAAACTGGAAGCGCTGGATCTCGAGCTTGACCTTGAACTTGGATTTTCTTTTGCATCCGGAACAGATATTTTATGAGTTTCATGGTTTTGTTGTTCACTTTGTGACACAATCAATTCACTCCGTTTTTGTATGTTAGATTTTTCTTTTTTCACCTTTGTTCTTGCTCTCGAAGATCTCTGTTTATTTGTGCCTGCAGCAGATTTACTAATATATTTGCCATTTTCTTTTTTATAAAACTTATCTCCGCCATTTTTCATGATTAAAGTATCCAATAAACGTTGTTGTTCAGGAGTCGTCTCCCCTTGTTCCTGTACAAGCTTCTCAAGCAGATTCAGAGCTTTTCTGTTAGAAGAATTCTTAGACATCCTTCACAAATCACATAATTCTCCGCATTAATGCACTTAGTAATCTGAAAATAGAATAAAAGAAAAATGAGTGAACAAGACAAGAAAAAAGATGAAAATTATTTTGTATAGGAAAACATGTAGATGTTTTAAATGTTAAATACATTTAAGCTTTTTACTGACCATGATTTCTAGGGTAACAGCTAATAGGGAACTTTCAAGTTAGCATAGATTACTCTTATGACCCTGCATTTAGTTGCGCATTTTAGATTTTGTTCCTCATGTGTTCTTCAGGTTTTCATATTCACCTTCGCAACGTAAATATCCCTATGTTTTATCGCATTAACTTTATTTTGTGTAAAGAAATCCAAGAGACTCTTGAAACATACCATAGTAGATTTATTTAGTTGAATGCCAAATGTAGCAGGCGATGGAAAATGTGCGGACAGACCGGGAATCGAACCTTAGACCCTTTTGAACTGCACTAGCAGAACTTTTACCAACTGCGCTATTGGGACTATATAACTGAAACCGGAAATAACATTGATGAACATTATTCACAACACATTTTTGTGTCATTTCTAGAATATAAAAATTTTTACATGTCAGAATAATGTTGATTTCATCAAGAGATTCATTCTAAGGTTTTTCATGTTTGTACTGAGGCAAAAAACAAAAAGAAAAATATGAAAATAAAGATTTCTAGGACGTGACCCAACCAACCAGAAAAATCTTGACCCGTTTTTGGGGTTTTTTTTTTGCAGTTTTGCCCACTTATTCCTAAATCCAAATTCTTAAATTCTCTACAATTTGCTAATCAAAATTAAAAGAAAAAATTAAAAAACAATAATTTGCCTACTGACTGACCCACTTCTTTTAAAATTACTGATAGGGGACACATGTCACATGATGACATTGAGCAAGCAAATCATTTTGTAATGAGGACTAATTATGGCTATAAGCAAGAGACCAAGTGTTCCCTAGTGATCATATGGGTACATCTTTGACCCAGACAACATGAATTTTAAATATTTTGTTAAACCTCTAGAGATGCTATATTTCTAATTTGAGAGAATTGGGCAACACACTTACACAGTTTTTGAGAAGTTTAAAATGTTCAAAGGATTATATAGTGCTCACTGTATTTCATACACTGTACATGTACAATTACATTTCAGGGGTTAATAGACCCTTTTTGGGACAGGGTCCTCTACCCTTCTGATTGGGAATTTTACATCGCAATGAGCCAAATTTGGAAAAAAAATAACTATGGTCATTTAATTTATAAGAGTAAAGACAAAAAAACCTGTGATTCATTTAACTTCCCCAGGGTTTTCCCTTACTCATGATTTCTGCATCTATGACACATAACTTATTTTCAGGATGCAAAACATGAATATTAGTGAGTCCCTGAGGATGCACAAAAACTCAATAATTTTTTTCCAAAAAAGATTGAAAATGTGTACCTTTGTTTTCATGATTTTATTTGAATTTCAATGACTTGGGGACTCACAAATTTAACGAAGGATTCAGGAATTTTGTTCTTGTGAGTCCCTTGAACTCACTAAAATAACAGCCATGGGAAAACCTTGCTTCCCTTATCTAACTGACAACATGGTTTTCATCTGAAGACTCCTTTTTATTGTATAATACCGAATGTGAATGATATGGTGAACAGAACTGGGAAATTTTTGTTCAGAATTGGGAAAATATAGCAGATTTTGCATGGGGAATGGGGCCTTTTACAGGACACACATGTTGATGATATTAATCCCTGCATATGTATATCATATGTACATTTATATGTATATAAATACACAAATATATATATACACAAATATATATATATATATATATATATATATATATATATATATATATATAAATATATATATATATATATATATATATATATATATATATATATATATATATATATATATATATGTGTGTGGCTAAAGTAAAACTTTTTACAAATACACCAAGCCCCTGTGTTCGTTCTATGTGAATATGTTAACCTACAAAAAATACACAAAAGATAAGGCCATTCCAAGTTTTTTTTATGTTTAGCCTCCGTGGACTGATTGGTTTTGATCTCATAAAACAGAAAAAAAAAACACAAACATCTAAGGAAAATATATGAAATATAGCCTTAACATGAACAGATAAACATGAACATTTGATTATCTCATTGTAAAAACCCAAATTTCAAAGGTTATTTATTAGTATTTGCCAAAGATATGGTTTTTATACATGTAAGTGTACTTTTGTCTTCCTTTGTTCACATATTAGGAAATACTTAAATGTAATGCATTTGTACTCATAAAAATATCTTGTGTTTTGGGTTTTTTGGGGGGGTTGTCAATTTGTGTTCTTTTTTTTCTTCTGTCCTGATAAAAAGATAGGTTTTTGACTTTAGGGTGGACTCTAAACTTAAAGAAACTTGGAATGGCCTACTCCTATTGTTGACTTCCGACTTTAAATACCTAACAGTATGGATAAAGCTATCTGATCACCACTAATCAAGTCTAATCTTTTGTGATCGTTATGATTTGTCTTAACTCTGTGTAAAATGATATTGCTTTTTGTTCCACAGAGAATAATTCTAAATACATATCTGACAAACATACATGTATGTTTATATATACAGGAATGTGCTTCTTCACAAGAAAAAAAAGTCATCTGATACATTACATCAACATTAGAGAAATTTAATTATTTTAAAAATTCTTTATTTATATACATGTATATGCATGTATCTGTTTGAAATTCTGCTAAGAATTTTTCACTTAAATGGAAATGTCACAATCTTTAGATGAAGTGTCACAAATTTAGACATTCCAAGAATATTTAATCTATATAATGACATCGCCATCAGCTACAGGTTATGAGATGAAGGAACATGAACTTTGACCTGTGCAACGAACTTATGACAATGCAATTTACATGAAGGCTATGATACCTTGATTTTAAGTCTCATCTGAAAGACTTGTGACTTGGCCAATTTATCATGCCATATTAGCACTTGGTGAAGGAACAGCTATTCCTTGTTGTACAGTGGATCCTGTCTTGAAAGATCACTCTCATGAAAGACCATCTGTCTTCAAAGACCACATTCTGAAACCACTTGGTTAAATAATCCTTTGAATAAATATTCTTTTGAGAGACCACCTGTCTTGAGAGACCACATTTCAGTAGCAGATGGGGTTGTCTCTCAAGACAGGTTTCACTTACAGACATCTCAAGTATCACTTGTACATTGGATTCTGTATTGTGAAAAACACTGTCATGAAAAACCAGCTGTCTTTTGAGACCACATTTTGAAAAAATTATTCTGTATACACACAAAACCTCTTCTGGGACACCACCTGTATTGAGAAACCACATTTCAGTGGCAGAAAGGGTGGTCTCTCAAGGCAGGTTCCACGGTACCAAAAATCAAAAATGGGGCCTTCCACTTGCAGGGTTGATGTAGGCAAAAGTCTGACAGTTAGGGTTAACCATTTCACAAGAAAAGCAAATCTGGCTGGTATGGACATGTTGACAGTTACATGTATTTGAAAATTTGACAAAATGTATAACAGGTCAACAGAATCATCTGGCAGAAACACATGTATGCCATCAACATGTAGAGAAAAAAGCTGAAAGCAAGCAACATGAGTTACATTTGTACATAGTGTAAAATGCTGTTGATCACTAATCAACATTTACCCGAGCCATCACACATTTTACGGGTAAATCAACACATCAACAAAACCCATATGAAGTTCTATGTTGATTGTACACTAGTCTCTAGTGATATTGATTTTATATCTGTCTAAATCAGTCAGTCACCGTGAGAAATTGATCAGATCAATATCAGCACATTGTAAAACAGTTTCCAGTTGCATGTACTGAGCTATAAAGGAAATAGACATGAAATTAATGTTATATTCCCATAGATATCTTTCAATGTCAAAATCAACCATGACTCTTGAATGTACAAATGCATATATGCCAATAAAAATCCAATACTGGTACATGTACATATATTTAACACTCAAATCCTTTTACCACTAGTGGTAGTCTAATGGTATAGATAGAGCATTCGACTTGCAAGAAGAAACTCCCGGGTTCGATTACTGGTATCGGGTCATACAAAAGACTGTAAGTAATGATAGTGATTGTTCCCTTACCAAATGCTCGACATTCGTCATATGAAGTGAAAGAAAAGGGTCTTTGTGATAGGGCCACAAAACTGATGTCCCTTGTCAAGGAAGGCGTGGCACATAAAAGAATTCTCACTGCATTGGCATCAGTCCATAGCACAGACCAAAATTTTAAAAAAAATATGCCTAAGAGCCAACCTGATCCTAAAACTTTAAAAGATGAAGTATGTCATTCAGAGATTTTCCAACCTATCATAGGGGTCGAAATAAAGCAGGGTTCGAAATTAGCAGTAGTCTGCCAGTCCGTGACTAGTAACTTTTGCATTGGACTAGTAAAGGTTGTGCTTCAGCTAGTCCAGTTGGCTAGTAGAGAAGCTGTACATGTATAAACATTACAGCAGAAATTCCTCAATTCAAACTAATATGATAATAGTTGCTTTGACTCTTGAGAATATAAAAACACAAAAATAAATGACTTACTAAAACTACCAATTTTGTAATTCTGGTACAGATTCCGTAAATATGTGTCAGTTTGGTAATTCTTCATACCACTTTGGGGCTAGTGAATATGTCATAAGACCAGTCAAATTGGTTTCCAACTAGTCCAATTGACTAGTGAGACAGAATTGCTAAATTCGACCCCTGTTAAGGTACCATTCCCGATGCAAAAACATGCATTTTTTCTCCATTTCCAGTTGAAATTTCCAAAATCAAGTCAAATGACAACTAATTTGAAGAGATTCTTGTATTTTCAAATAGTTTTGTGCATTTTCAGATTTCCTAATTTCCATAAAATGTTGCTAAAATTCTATATTCAAAAGGCCTAGGCCCATTCCCAAAACAGTTAGGAAAATCCCCGTCATTTAACAGTTACAGTAGAACCTGTCATGAAATACCACCTCTCCTCTTAGATAACATTCTGAAAACCATGCTTAACTATAATCCTTAGCATAAAACCTCTTTTTAGAGACCACTTATCTTGATAGAGCACATTTCAGTGACAGATGGGGTGGTTTGCTAAAACAGGTTGCACTGTATTATTGTAACAATGACCTAAGAGATAAGAAAACACGCATTGAATAATACAGGATCTATATAACTACACTACAGTTTCCAACCTTGAAGAATTTGCACAATAAAACCTACATTGTTAAGTATAAAACATATATGAATAAAATATCTTAACTCCTTGGGCAGAAATAGAAAATATCTAAATGGCTGTTTCCATTGTCTCTTTAGATAAATGTAATGGGTTTTCCCTGGGGTGTTAATATAGCTTGTGAGTCCCTGGGACCTACAAGAACAAAATTCCTGAGTCCTTTAGTAAAATTTGTGAGTCCCATGATTGAGTTCTGGTAAAAAAAAAATTACATATTTCATATTAAATACAACAGCTAATTACAATATAGTATAAACATTTTTTCAGTCGTGTGACTGTCACGGTTTACTTAAAATAAACAAGTGTGAAGTGATAAAAATATATCTTTACAATTTTTAATAATACATCAATCGAACTTGAAAGTCAATGAAATTCGAGATAATACATGAAAACAATTAAACATATTTTCAGTCTCAAGAAAAATTAAAAATTAAACAGTTTATGTGAGTCCCTGGGGACTCGTCTCTATAAATTTTTATGTCCTGAAAAGATTTAATGCTTCAGAGACACAGAATCATGTGTAAAGGAAAACCCTACATGTATAGAGTCATAAATACAGTGAAACTTGTATATAAAGACCCCTTAGGGACACAACAAAACTGCTCTTTATAGGGAGGTGGTCTTTATATAAAGGCTGATTTGTACACAAATGGTACTAATAGGGACAGCAAAAAACAGTCTTTGTGACCAGGTGGTCTTTATATACAGGTGGATGCTAAAGCAGGTTTTACTGTGGTATGAATCTATGATCTAGAACTTTCTTATTTTCCCTTCCTATATTTAATATACTACAAAATGTACAGTGGAAACTGTCTTGAAACACCACCCCTACTGCCTTTGAAATGTGGTCTTACAACACAGGTGGTCACTCAAAAGAGGTTAAATTCATCTAAAGTACTATTTAACTAAGTGGTTTTCAGAATATGGTCTCACAAGACAGGTGGACTTCAATGACAGTGGACTCACAAGACAGGTAGACTTCAATGACAGTGGTCACACAAGACAGGTGGACTTCAATGACAATGGTCTCACAAGACAGGTGGACTTCAATGACAGTGGACTCACAAGACAGGTAGACTTCAATGACAGTGGTCACACAAGACAGGTGGACTTCAATGACAGTGGTCACACAAGACAGGTGGACTTCAATGACAGTGGCCTTATAAGAAGGTGGACTTAAATGACAGTGGTCACACTAGACAGGTGGTCATCAATGAGAGTGGTCTCACAAGACAGGCAGTCATCAATGACAGTGGTGGACTTCAATGACAGTGGTCTCAAAAGATGGTAGACATCAATGACAGTGGTCACACAAGGTGGACTTCATTGACAGTGGTCTCACAAGACAGGTGGACTTTATTGACAGTGGTCTCACAAGAAAGTTAACTTCAATGACAATGGTCACACAAGAAGGTATATTTCATTGCCAGTGGTCACACAAGAAGGTGGACTTCATTGACAGTGGTCTCACAAGACAGGTGGACTTTATTGACAGTGGTCTCACAAGAAAGTTAACTTCAATGACAATGGTCACACAAGAAGATATATTCCATTGCCAGTGGTCACACAAGAAGGTGGACTTCAGTGACAGTGGTCACACAAGAAGGTGGACTTCAATGACAGTGGTCACACAAGAAAGTGGAGTTTATTGACAGTGGTCTCACAAGACAGGTGGACTTCAATGACAGTGGTCACACAAGAAGGTGGACTTTATTGACAGTGGTCTCACAAGAAAGCGGACTTCAATAACATCACTGTTCTCATAAGACAAGTCTTAAAAGTTCATGCATGACACTATATGTGTAACTATGACTCTGACAAGTGCATGTCTTGTGTGACACTACATCTGATTATGACACTGACAAGTCCATGTCCTGTGTGACACTACATCTGATTATGACATTGACAAGTCCATGTCTTGTGTGACACTACATCTGATTATGACATTGACAAGTCCATGTCCTGTGTGACACTACATCTGATTATGACACTGACAAGTACATGTCCTATATGACACCGACAAACAAATATTTTGTGTATTACATGTGATTATGGCACTGATAAGTCCATGTGTACTGTGTGACAGTTATTGTGATTATGACATTACATGTGATTATGATACTATATGTGATTATGACACTACATATGATTATGACACTGACAAGTGCACTTCCTGTGTCACATTACATGTGATTATGACACTGGCATGTGCACATCCTGTGTGACATTGCCTGTACAAGTGATTATGACACCACATGTGATTTTAACACTACATGTGATTATGACACTATATGTGATTATGACACCACGTGATTATGACACTGACAAATGCACATCCTGTGTTACATTACAAGTGATTATGGCACAGATAAGTGCATGTGCTAATTATGACACTACATGTGATTTTAATGATGACAGATTGACGTAATTTAAAGTGGATTGATATTTGATGCTTCACTCCAAGATTTGCTTACTATGAGTCAGGTCATATATAAAATTTTATCAAACCCAAAATATGAAAGTTGATCAAATGAATTGCATGTATATGACCTGAAGGTTTAAAACTGTGAAGATTTAATTGTTCTTAAAAGTTATTACTATTTTCAGAGTATCCCTGACAACACACATGTAAATTAATTTTACAGGGCTGATCATTAAACTGCACATATACATCTAGCTCTGTATTATTCAAATCTAATCACTTGATGACCCAGGAACCTTATTATGAAACCACTTTCTGGATCCGCATCTAGATGTCAGTTACAAAAATCCAGCCAGTAGCCTGCTGTATGGTTGTACACTATAAGATATATGAAGATTAATCCTATAGTAGGATATATTACAGTGGAACCTTGTCTACACTAAAGACAACCTCATTTAGGAGACCATCTCACTTATCAGACCACATGGCATTTCAGACCACAAGTTTTCAGTCTCTTGATAAATACATATATAACTTGTAAGTACAAATTCTCATTTAAGAGGCCACCTCACAAATCAGAGCACTTGAGTCAATCAGTTAGGTGTTCTTAATAGCCAGGTTCCGCTGTACATGTATGGTACACAGTTTTAGAGCGACTTGCCCCCACCCCCACTCCTCGTGTATTACCTGCGGACAGATTGTTTACACACGGGAGTCAAAATACTTCTAATAAGATTACACCGAAGTCAGTTGAAGCCCGAGACACGTACAAGATTAAATTTGTGGTATTATTCGATTAATTCAAAACAAAGGCGTCTTCCACAATAACTACATACCTTTGTGACAAATCGCTTATGTACCCTGAGATAGTCCTGGCTGTGTTTCCCAAAATTGTGTTACAGGAATGAAGATATCATTTGTCATTTAGTGCTGTTGATAATGCCGACCAAAACGTGTTTACAACCACCACATTGACTGGAATGGCAGATACTCTTCTTACTCCTATGGTAGAGAATTGTTTATTAATGTATTTCCTGTAAAAAGAACCTTAAAATTTACCAAAATTAAAAAGAAAAGCTTCAAAAATTATTATCATTTTAAATTTCCTTTACACTTTCAAAATGATATATTTTTGTATAAAGTAATTGTATTCGATATTATTTTTAGAGTGGAGTAAAGATTATTAATGGAACAGCGAAAATCCTCGGCGAGAAAACACGAGGCAAGCGTCTGTCATGGCAACGTTTACATGTGTTTCAATATGGCGGCTGATAACTAATGTCAAGCAGGTGCCCTGCTTCAAAAGGTAAACAACGATAACATCATATTTGTCTTTTCTGAAACGTATAGATTTAGTAGTATTTACACAGAAAATATGATAAACCGATGATTATATAAGTTTTTGCGTTAAAATGAATAAAATTAAACGTGTTTCTATATAGACGTGTAATTGGTGATGTTTACATATTTTATTATTTTTATTGAAACGGAAATAGGTAGATAACATTGTTAACTCCAATCCTTATCATACAAAGTAACGCAATATCATTATCTATAACGATTGTTTAAATTGCAAGGGAAATGTATTTAATTTCCCATTGTCACTGTAGTCGGAATCATTTGAATTTTAATTGGAAATATAGGCCCATAGGCTATAGCATGTGGGTTCCATTTTATTTACTTGCAGCACAAGAATACTAAATTTTATCTACAAGTTAAAATAGAGAGTCAAAAACTTCATCTTTGGTTGAATGTGCATCAGACGGGTGTCTGACTCTTGATTTTAACTTACAGATAGAATTTCTCATTCTTGTGCTTGAAGATGCCTACACAGCTACAGCTCATTCACAGTCCAGGTAAACTGTGTTTTCTTTAACTTGATCATTCACCCCTAAAGACACATTTGGGCTGGTCTGAGTAATTTATTTACAGAAGAGTCCATTGTTTTTCAGGGGTTTATGAGTTAACCCATTCACCACTAAAAACACATTTGGATTGGTCTAATTAAGTCAATGAGAGCCGGCCTGGCTCAGTTGGTAACATGCTCAAATCTTGATTGTGAGTTCGAGTCCAGCTGGAAGAGTTCAGTTTCCTGTCCTTTGGACAGAGACAATAAAAACCAAGGTCCCGTGTCACAGTAGGTGTCTGCATGTTGAAGAACCCTCACAGCTCAATGGTCATAAGTGCCAAGCATAGGCCAAAATTTGAAGCCCTTCAATGGCATTTGGCAATGTCTCCATATGAGTGAAAGATTCTTGAGTTTTTTAAATGGTGTCAAGTCTGAATTCTGAACAACATTTGTCACACTTAATCTTTATCAAATATGAAAAAAGGTCTAATTATGATATTAGTGTCAGACAATTGATGTTGTGGGTTGTTAAATACATGTACTGAAGTTAGTGCTTAGTGGACTTGCTTCCCACTAATGGGACTCGAGTCTGATTGTTGGATTGGACAGGGAAATATTGGAGATGGTATGGCAATTCACAACCAACTTGAACAAGTGGGTTCTCTCCATGTAGTCTCCAGTTCCCTTACACAATATGTACTCTCACTTCAACATCAGAGCCAACAACAAACCTTAATATATGTTGTAAAACTCATTTGTTAAAGTTTATATATAACTTTTGTTACTCACAGGAATTCTTGCGACCCCTTGCCTTCTATTATAGTCCAGTGTGTGTACATGTATAAGACTACAGATATGCATATTGTATAAACATTTTCAAAATCTGCTCCAAAAACCACAGCATCAAATTTGGTATGTGGCATCTCAAAGATGAGGTTCGATCATCATTCCACAATTACTGAGAACTAGTTTTTTCTTGACAAGGCTACCCTAGCTAAATTCAATCTAATTCACATCTGCCGAATACTGGTATTCTCGAAATTAAAAAACAAACAAACCAAAAACTGAATTTTTAATATCTGGAATTATGAGTCTATTTTCCCAATCATACAATAATCTAACGAATAATAAACACGAAATCCCTTACCTCTCCAGTGAGACTTTGGAGGGACATGCAGATGAAGTTTAAGAACCGTATTATTTTCTCAGATTAAACTCAGATTTATTTCAATTTGTTTTTATCTAAGTTTTGTTATGCCAATATGGCAGTTTACTTAATTAAAAACTGTTTGAAATTTTTTTTTCTTTTTTCTTTTCCTCCCTCCCTTGTAAGTTTGAAGATTCAACTTGGACGCTAAATATTAAAATTGATTTAGAGCGGCCTTAAGATATAAAAATTGTTTTATATTTTCAGCACAAGTGCCTTAGTCTGGTTAAGATAAAAATATGTCAGCAGTCATAATGCCGACCATTGAAGAGAGGGAAAATCTTATTAAGGAAAAAAATCCTAAGTACTCTGGATTCTCTCCAAGGCCAATACAGAAACTTGCTCAGAAGAGAAAACCAAGAAGCATATTGGACATAGAATGTTGCCATTTTCTCCGCACAAAAACCCAGGATTTTACACATGGTCACCCACCACTCACATATAAAATGTGGTTAGAGGCTGGAAAGCATGAACCACCATATCCAGATAGGCCTGACCCAAGCTTCAATAGTAATGTTTGGAGAAATTTCCGTAAGGAATATGGATTTCATACGACTGCTGATAGTCAGAAAATCTCTGATGTTTTAGCAACCATGTATCCATTGAATATCCCACCACCATCAAAAGTAGGGGAACACACATTTGAAAAATATATACGAGAGACAAAAATCTTCAAAAATAACAAAATTGAGTCATTAGCAATGAATAGAACAAAAGCAGATATTCAAGAGTTCAAAAGACTAAGATGCAGAAGTGATGCACGAAATCCACCACTTGATGAAACTGGTAAGTTTGAAACACATTGCAATTTGCTTTTAAAAGTAATGTGCATGATACAGTAGAACTTCGATGAGTTGATCAAACTTCAATGAGTCGAATTTCTCAATGTTTCGAATTATTCACAAAATCCTGAATAATTTTGTTATTTAACGCTACTTATAAACATTCTAAAATTCAAACTTTTAGGAGTCAAATTCCTCAATGCTTCAAATAAATATTTGACTCATTGAATTTCTACTATATTTAGAATTACAGTCATACATGTCGACATTAAGACCACTCAAAGCATCAGGCAAATGTAGCTGTTATATATATGAGTGGCCTTTATAAAGAGGTTTATTCATTATAAAAAAGTTAGAAAAGTTATGTTTGAATGGCCTTTATAGGCAGGTGCCCTTTATACAGAGGTGACCTTTAATGCAAGTTTGACTGTATCATCCGGTACAGATCTATACATATTTTGATTTATCTATTTTAGACATTGGGTATTTGAGGCCATCATTATGGGTCGGTCAGTAGGCAATTTTTTTTTTTTTTATTTTGATTAATTTAATGTAAATGTAAATTGGGCATAATTTAAGATTTTTGTTAAGAAAAAAAATATGTGGGAAAATTGCCAAAAGATGTTTTGCGGTCAGAGTTTTTTCACGAGGGTCGAGCTACATCAAACAAATTTTATTTTATTTTTGGTGTGAGTGGGTAAAACATTCTAGGTTCAGTGGCATTGCTGTGTGGTTTTGTTTTTTTTTTGTTTTTTTTTTAAATTGCCTTCCATTTTTAACTACGTAGATCGATATAAAATAAAAAAAGAGATATACACAGACATGAAAACTCTTAAATCCCTGTATATTATGTGAAAATTGCTGGAGAAACCCAGTTTGGCACTTTTTCACTTGCAATTGATTAACTCAACCTTCCTAATTGTATATGTATATGCATACCACACTGGGCATGACTTAATTTATTTTCACAAAATATATAGGAATATAAGATTTTTTATGCCTGTGTATAGGCTAGCTCTTATTTGTTATTGTATATCAAGTACAAGTAGTAAAAGTAGAAAAAATCAAAATAATTTTTCTTGGCAAACACAGGTATTGCCCCTTTAAGAATCACACTTCAGGGATTTTCCAGTCTTGTGGGAATGGGGCCTGGGTATTTTGGATTGGAATTTTAACAACATTTTTTCGAAATTGGGAAATCTAGAAATACACAAAACTCAGGATGTGAAAATACAAAAATCTCTTCAAATTTATTTTCATTTGACTTATTTTGAAAATTTAGACTGCAAATTAGGAAAAAATGCACTGTTTTTGCATTGAGAATGGGATCTTATTGACTGGCCCCATATGATAGGGTGGAAAATCCCTGCACTTGTCTGGATGCCTGTTACCAGTCCATTTTTCTGTTGCACTGCTAATACTTTCACCAATTAAACTGGACAAGTTAAAATTGCCAGGGAAAAATCCATTCATAAATATAATAATTTCAGGGAAGAAAATGTCTAAAACAAAAGCTTATTCCATAACTTTTTACCTGCCTATAATAGACGGATGTACATGCACGTATTATGGCACAGGATCTAGGCACAGACCAAACTATTGCTCCTAGGATTTTTAAACTTGGTATACATACTTCTTATGGAGAGAGAAAGATTTTTAGCTCACCTGAACCGAAGGCTCAAGTGAGCTATTGTGATCACTCCCCGTCCGTTGTCCGGCATCCGTCCGTAAACTTTTCATATTTTCGACTTCTTCTCTGAAACCACTGAAGGGATTTTGACGAAACTTTACAGGAAGCAAGTGCTCATGGTCCTTTACCAAATTTATAGTTTTCAGCCAGATTGGCCCAGGGGTGGATCCAGGGCGGGGCAGAATATGTCCCAAAAGGTACCCCTCTTTAAAAATCTTCTTCTCCAGAACCACTGCATAAATTAAAAAACAGATTGTTTCTGAGTGATCTACATGGATGTATGATGCAAGTTTGAATTTTTCATAAAAATCGGAATATTAATTTTTGACGCGTTTTTGAAGTCTTTTCAGACTTTGTCATTTTCATTCATTTTTGCATGATTTCCTCAATTATCTCCCCTTGTATTCACTATGATGCATTCATTTATTGTGTTTTACTTCTAATTAGCTGAAGAAATGTCTTTGTGCAAGAATTTTGCCAAAATTTAATTTCTAGAATTTTTAATGATTTTTTTAAGACTGCAAAAAAGATGGGGGGATGCATTTTTCACATTATCAGCTTTTGTTTCAAAACTGTTTGTAGTTTTCAGCCAGATTGGCCCAGGGATGGATCCAGGGTGGGGCAGAATAAGTTCCAAAAGGTACCCTCTTTAAAAATCTTCTTCTCCAGAACAGCTACATGAATTGAAAAACGGATTGTTTCTAAGTGATCTACATGGATGTATAATGCAAGTTTGTATTTTTTATAAAAATCGGAATATCAATTTTTGACGTGTTTTGAGGTCTTTTCAGACTTTGTCATTTTCATTCATTTTGGCATGATTTCCTCAATTATCTCCCCTTGTATTCACTTTGATGCTTTCATTTAATGTTTTTTACTTGTAATTAGGTGAAGAAATGTCCTTTTTGCAAGAATTTTGCCAAAATTTAATTTCTAGAATTTTTAATGCATTTTTTAAGACTGCAAAAAAAGAGGGGGAGAGGTTCATTTTTCACATTATCAGCTTTTGTTTCAAAACTGCTGAAGGAATTTTGAATAAATTTTACAGGAAACAAGTGCTCAAGGTCATTTACCAAATTTATAGTTTTCAGCCAGATTGGCCCAGGGATGGATCCAGGGCTGAGCAGAATAAACCCCAAAAGGCACCACTTGACGGACAAGCAATGATGATTTTTTTTACCCCTGCACATAGAGTCTGTTTCCATTGTATAATGGGTCCCATTGTGTAATGTGGGTCCTATTGCAGTATTGTATTGCAGCATTTTTTATTTTGGGATTAGTCATCATGTACGAGTACATCTGTTTGACATTTATTTTTTATTTTGTGGAATCCTTAGTTTGTGCATGGATTCATGTATGTGGAAGTCAATTATTAGAAGAAAATTATTGCAGCCATGTTTTTCAAAAGATGTGTTTTAGTGAAACAGAAAATCTGGCACAATTCTCCATGTTGTCATTAGTAAATCAAAGCAATTACATATAAATATTGTAGAATCAGACAATGTTGATTATATTGTTGTTTTTGTTTATCAAAGAAATTTAAACCATGGCCAAATTTAACATGGATATTATACCTAGCGATAGAAAGAGGTTCCATTACAAACAGGGTTTTTATTTCAATGAAATTTGAGGTCAACAAATTTGTTTTATTTCTATAACAACAAAATTTTAACCCCACGAAAATGTCTGATTCTTCAGTATATTAAAACAATTAAAATCATTAAGCAGACCTACAGCAATACAATGGGCCACTGGTCTATGCTTTAAGCTTTAACATTTCTCACAATTGTAATCAGTTTGGGTTTGAGCCTCCCTAAGGATCCTATACAGATCATGTAAGGGAATTGCCAATCTATACTTAAGCAGAAGGTGGGTGACCTTTAAATTCCTGTTTACACTGTTCAAGATTTTTATCACGAACTAAAATAGAATTGAGAATGATGTAAAATGCCATTGAAACAAACCAATATTAAATTACATTTGAATCAAATGGTTAAGTGTCATGTTGTGATTTTTGCATAAATTAAACATAATGGATGGGGGAAATCAACTTTGGAATTTATAAGTATGGTAGGCCATTTTGCTACAAATGAAAGGCAGTATAAATGCTTTTAAAAATCCAAAAAGAAACAATATATTTTTGTTTTATCCTTGCAGGGAATATTTTACCTCCAGAGAATTTCAAAAAGTATGAACACCGATTTGTGCCTCCGCCACCTTTACCACCAACACCTCCGCCATCGAATCAAAAGATAGATTCACTTGGACAGCGATATGTGCCACGATCAGAGCCACATTTGTGGAAATTATCGTACAAACTAACTCATCCACAGTATGAAAGTATTCGACAAGAAATAAAAAAGAAACAGGAGCAGATGAAGAAAGATGCAACGTCTGGTGTTTCCCGCAGGACATTTCCGACACCAATTGCACCGAATTGATGCAGTCACAGATATACACTGTATCATTAACTACATTATCCAAGGTCAAGGTCAAAGACGAGGTGACCTCTAAAATGGCATTCTAGGACTTTTCTTCTATATAAACTTATGTCTGTGTTCTTCAAACCTTCACAGGTGTATGACCTTGTGATAAAAGTGTTGCCAAACATCAACTTCAAAGAGAATGATGTTGATTTGCAGTCCAAAATTCATCAATTTGTTCTTGATCAACTGTGTGTTTGATTTTCAGATAGATGATATGAATATTCTGTACTGTTTGACACTGGTGCTTGTTATTTTGTTTCTTCAAGGTTAATCAGATGCTTGTTCAAGGTTAATCTGATGATTGTAGAGTATGAAAACTAAATGTGAGAGTGGTTTTTATATGTTTTTTTTTTTTTACTTACACTGCAAGTCCACAAATATAAAAACCAATATAGGTGTAAATTATTTTGCTCAAGATTTTGTATGTACATGTAGTATATGTAATATGGTGGAACCTGTCTTGAGAGACCAGTGACCCCATATGCCACTGAAATGCCAAAAGAGGTTTTATTTAAAGTATTATGTAACCAAGTGGTTTTCAGAATGTGGTCTCAGAAGATAGGTGGTCTTTCATGAGAATGGTAACTGGTCTTTCGAGACTGGTTTCACTGTAGAGTGTACATTGTGTGGGTCAGTAACATAATCTCTTGCTTCACCATCAAAGTATGTAGGAGAGGTGCTTATAATTTCTGATGGGTGATCACCCCATTCCTGTGCTCCTCCCTTAGGTTCCTGTGTCCTGTCTTAGTTTAGATTTTAGGTTAAAAGAGGCTTGATATGGTAGTCATGTCAAAGGGAAAGTAGATGGTACATAAATGGATTATTGGCCTAATTTTTTTATCTTATTGAACCTTTGTTAGAACATGCCTAAATTCAGAATGTAGTAATATGTAAGCATTACATTGGTTCATTAGTCAATTTGTGACCTAATTTCTAGTCTAACTGAACTTGTGATGACTTGTAGACTTGAGTCAGGTTGTCGTCATAGTAACATTAAACCTGACACACTAGTGGTATCATGACCTAATTTTCGAAATCCAGGCCTAGTTTAACCTAAAATGTAGAGTAGTTTAATTTGACATTAGCATTAGAACAAAAGCTAAATACAAATGTAGACTTAAATTTCAAATAATAAGTGACTCTTGTAGTTGATAAAAAAAGAGTTGTTATTGTCAAAGTTAAAGAATTTTTTGTGAATGATCTATAGTATATATCTCAATAAACATCAAAAATAAATTCAAATAATTTTAAAATGTATTGGAACCGACATTATTCACAGAAACTTTCAGTGCAATGAGATCAATAGGGAACCCCACATGTGCACTGGTGGCTTGACAGGAAATCTGACCATGCTCAGGGGCATTTGTGCTTAGTGTTTGAAATGTTAATTAGATGTTCTTACAAAGCTGTTTGTGATTTAAACTAACCCTGTAAACTCAAAATGAAGTAAAATATAATTATGCAGATTAGTCAAAGGATAACATTGAGTGATATTGGGGTCAGAGGGTATTATTATATATTTTATATCTATATGTCAATTCAGTTCAAAACCTGTTGCTGTATTAATTATTAATTACAATGTATTTGTTAATTAACTGTGATACAAATATTTTTATGTTTATGATACTGTTATTAGCTGTTAATTTTACAGGACTCTCCAGAGCTACCATAGTATGTTTACTTTAAAGTACTTCACTTGTTACCATGGCATGGTGATACCATTTCTATTTTTCATTTTTATACAGATTCTATCATTGTTACTTTGAGATCGTTTATTTTGTATAAACTTTTGTGATTCCGTATATGTATATCGTACAATATACATGTAAATAATTTACTTAAACTTTGTGTTGTTATAAGCCTAACTACCATATAAGGGGAAATTTTAGTGAGATGCAAATTTAGTGTTTTGTCTGAAAAATATGGTATACATGTATAATTTTAGCAAGAAGAAATTTTAGCTATTTTATGATAAATAAAGATATCTCTTACCTATGAGGAGGAATGAATTGTTAGCGATATTCAATTTTAGCAATCCCAACTACCTTGCTGAATAATGCCAAAATTGAATCCTCGCAAAAATTTCTGATTATATGGTATTTATTGTGAACTTTAGTCTATCTAGTATGTAATGTATATGGTACTGTTAAGTAAATTGTAAAGTGAAACTTGTACTGTGAAAACTATCTTGAGAGACCACCCCATCTGCCACTGAAATGTGCTCTCTCAAGAACAGTCTAGGTAGTCTATAAAAAGAGGTCTCATTTAAAGGATTGTTTATCCAAGTGGTTTTCAGAATGTGGGCTCAGTGGACAGGTGCCCTTTCATTAAACAGCTTCCACTGTAACAATCATTGTTAACTTTGATATACTGCTGTTTAGGGTTATTGTGATACCAAGGGGCCTTCTTAGTTGACTGTAGTTGTAGCGATATTCTTTGATTCACAACATCCTTCATATCTAGTCAGCGCACTTTTGAGCCTCGCTGGAACCTTAGCTAATTATGCGAGAACTCCACAAGTTACTAGGCCGGTGGTCTTTTAATGGACACATCATAACCATGTGTTCTCCTCCACAATTAAACAAAACGTGACTTTAAATATTAGAGGAAAGTGTCTTTTAGTTTTTGAAATACGAAATAAACATTATCGTAAAATTTATTTTAAAATTACAATGATGAGCATGCCATTATGACAGTCCACTAATGAAGAAATGTTTTTGACTCATTTTTATATACCCTTTAACATATATGATATATATATGTATTTTCTTTAATAGTGCTGTACGTTTTATTTTAAGCAAAGTGTGATTTGTTTAACAGTATTAAAACTGGTAATTATTTTCTGTATACAATTATATTTATATGTACATAATATTTGCCAAGGAATCGTGAACTACAATTAAGAAACATAGATAAATAATTTATCGTAGAAAAATTAAAAAAATATATAATCTAGCCACTTATTTTTCTAATAGACTTTAACTCATCAACCCCTGAAAAACAATGGTCTCTTCTGTAAATCAATGACTCAGACCAGTCCAAATGTGTCTTTAGGGGTGAATGTGTTAAGATTTGTATCAAAGCAAGTTTATTTAACAAATTATTGGTTTCTACCTGTAATTAACAACTAGGATTATATCAAATCTGTTTGTCATTTTACAGGTGTAAATGTAGCTGGAAACTCAAAAAAAATACATAATGGCTGCACTTGCTTTATTGTTCATATTAATTTTGTTCTAAAATAAATCAGTTAAAATTTTGAGCTACAAAATTGAATATTTTCAGTCTTGAACAATATCTAATGTTTCAAAACAGATTTCAGCATTAGTTTTGTGGTATAAACTGCTGAAATATTTTTGATAGATTTTTATTTATTGAAATATATACACAGTCTATTGATATACCCTTATGTATAAAAAAGTTGATTATTTTTACACATTTCTGCAAAAAAAAAAGAACAGACATATTGCTCTCAAAACAAATTATCCTATATTGTGTATCATCATGTATATAAACTACTGAATCAATTCTCCTAGTTTATTTTTTGGAAAATTTATAAATTAATAAACCAGTCTTATCAAAGAAATATACATTAGATTATTTCCATATTTTTCCTAAACAAATCTTCTTTCATAAGAGGCCTCCTGAAGGGAGTAACATACGTAATATATATACAGAATTTCAATGTTGTCCATAATTTTGATAACATTGATTAAAAGATTCAATCCATCAGATTTCAGACTGTAAATGTATACCTTATTAGTCATCAGTTCAAATGTTTAACTTATTCATACCTATTGCGATAATTAAATTCTATACTTGAAGTTTATCGGAAGAATTCACTCTTTGCTTTCAGGGGTTGAAGGAACATAAATTTGTACTTTGTCTGCCTTTGATATATTTTAAATGTACAATTTGTCTGTGCAATCTTAACTGTTCAATAAATGTTCATTCAACATTAGAACCAGCATGTTTTTTTTTTTTAAGATCACTTATTTGACTTACGTAAACTAGTGCAATTAACCCTGTAACTAAGACTGGAACTGGAAGTGTCGTGTGTTAGTTGCGGAGTACACCACAGCTGTATTCCATCAGAGACAGCTATCAAAGAAATGATATCAGACATCCTATAACATCTTATATAATTATTTGTTAAATATTCTTGGGCAAAGTGGTGGTGCCCAATTTTTTTTTTTAATACACAGAAATTGCATTATAAATTATTTCGGTAGCAATATTAAGTTACAGAATAAACAGAATAGATGGTTAGTGTCTTAAAATACAGGTTGTATTTGAACTTGGGTCAACTCTCACCAGTGTCTTTTTTCTTAACCTTCATTCAAATACAACCTGTATTTTAAGACACTAACCGTCTATTCTCTATATGTTGCTGTATAGAGTTGATCATTTTCAACCTCTTATCAAACGAGAGCACTCAAATGATTACAATTTAAGCTCATCTTGCATCAACATGTTTTACATCCTTCAAAGTTTGAATTTTGAATAGTGTTGTACGCCACACTTAACAATTTTTCAGTTATATGGTGGCGGCCAGTTTTTATGGTGGAGGAGAGAACCTGAAAACGATGTACCTGGGAAGAGACCACCAGCCTTCTGCAAGTAAACTGGCAAAATTTCTCATAAAAATCAGCTTAGGTTCCAGAGGGACACAAACCTGCACTGACAGGAAGTAAGAGACTTCATGATTTAAAGCTCAAACCACTCGGCAACGGAGGCCCTCCTCCCAGTTAACCTGACCTCAATCAATATCTTAACCTCAGCATTGAAATTAAACCCAAGCACAAAACAGGGTCATTTTTGCAATAAAAAAAAAAAGAAAAAGAAAACAGGACTAATCCATCCTCTATTATATGCTAAGCATTGTAAGATGTTGATGTCATTTTGGTATGCATGACTAATTGATGTGTGACCAGTAGAAGCGGGTAAACCTGGATCTGGCACCATCAAACTTAAAAATTGCTTAATTCTATAAAAATTACTCAATTTTGGCTAATCCCAGGATCTGATTGGCTAAGGTGGTTTAAAGGTTTTAGGACCTGACCTCCACCAACTTTCTTAACCAGATACATGTACTTATAGCATAATCCCCCTCCATTTTGTACACTTAATCTAAGATATCCAAGTCAATGTTCCTCTGATATGGTACATGTATAATCCATCTCTTGTAATTTAAGCTAATGCATAACAACCCCCTCCCTCAACTTCAAAGAGGTGAGCTAGAAACAACTGAACAAGAAATGTTCTTCTTTCATTTTATTTACATACACAAATATGTAATAAATTTTATTTTACATTTGTAAAATACCAAAACATCTATATACTATACAACTATGTACATTTCTTCTCATACTAAAACAAAAGGTGCACATGTGCCGACACCTACTGAAACATGGGACCCCGGTATTTACTGTCTCATCCAAAGGACAGGAAACCAACTTGTCGCCAACTGGAACTCATGACCTCATGATCAAGAGTCAAGCGCGCTACCGACTGAGTCAGGTTGGCTCTGTTCAATAGTAAAGTGAGCTCTAACATTATTGGAGTACACTACAGGATGAAAATCAAGAGTAGCAGTGATGTTCTAGGTAACGTTCACCACAAAGTCGTTAAACTATTTATGGCATTTTAATACCCAATCATAAAATAAATGTCAACGCTTATAGATGAAACGAAGCAGGTGAGAATGTTTGATATAGCATCATGGGTTAATCATTACAGCTCAGCAACAGATCATCGGGCTTGTGTAAATGAGTTACCTTGTTCAGTTGTCAAAAAAATTTGATCAAATATTTTGAAACGTGTCCACATACATGTATTATAATAAGTAAAACCTGCTTTAGCAACCAACTGTGTATAAAGACTGTTTTTACTATCTCCAATAGTATCATTTGTGTACAAATCAACCTCAATAAAAGACTACCTCCCTATAAAGACCGGTTTTGTTGTGTCCCTAAGGGGATATGATAAAATGACAACAAAATAAAATGAACGCTGGAATTTCTTTGTATCAGAACATGAACCGTTATATACTGAGGGAACATTTCTTGTCACACAGAGAAATATTGCACTTGGTCCCTACAGACAATTAACAAAACAAATATGACCAATTACAGTAACACCACAGTAAACATAACACCAGAGTAAACAAAAAATAACACCAAAGTGAACTAAAATAATGCCAAAGTACACTAACAAATAACACCATAGTAAACAGAAATATAACACCACAGTAAACTAACACAGTGAACTAACAATGCCAAAATACACTAATTAATAACACCACAGTAAACTAACAAATAACACCACAGTAAATTAACACAACACCACAGTAAACTAACATAACACCACAGTAAACTGACAAATAACTCCACAGTGAACTAATATAACCAACAGTTAATTAATAACACCAAAGTACACTAACAAATAACACCACAGAAAACAAATATAACACCACAGTAAATTAACACAACACCACAGTAAACTAACATAACACCACAGTAAACTGATAAATAACTCCACAGTGAACTAATATAACCAACAGTTAACTAGTAACACCACTAACAAATAACACCACAGAAAACAAATATAACACCACAGTAAATTAACACAACACCACAGTAAACTAACATAACACCACAGTAAACTGACCAGAGTAATAATTATTTTGACACCACAAATGTCAACAAATTCTGCTAACAATAATACTAAATTCATCCAACATTGATTTCGAATGTGTTATACAATGTATAAAAAAAAAAATGAGTGTGTGTTATGCAATGTAAATAATTCTATGATGCAAAGGAGTCAAGCGTTCGGCTTTTGACATCACGGACAGTTTATTAGATGTTTTTGTTTACTTTTTGTAAAGACGACTGGCTTGTATTTGCACCCACTTAAAAAAAAACTCGCAAATTCTGTGAAAAATCACAAACTGATGAGGGCAATATGACGATCATTATAATAGGTAAATAAGATGTGTGTCAGTCTGGGACACAAGATAGTAATTAGGGGTCCAAGATAGTAAATTGAGGCCCTGAGAAACTAAAATGGGCACCAAGACAGTAATTGGGGCTACGATATAGTAAGTCGTGGCCCCGACTGATTAAATCAGGGCTCTGAGATAGTAAGTCTAGTTGTTATGTTGAGGCCATGAGATAGTAAGTTAGTTCAAAAGTTGTGAATCACTTGATATCTTATCCAATGTAAAAGTATTCATAAAACGTAATATATAGAGGTATAAAGGTACCAATAACAGCTGATTTCATATCTTGGGCCCCCAATTTACTATCTCATGAACCCAGCCCAATTTATTATCTTGGGGCCCCAATATAATAACTCAGGGCCCCGATGTACTATATCGGGGCCCCGATTTACTATGTTGGACTTCTAATTACTATCTATGGGCCCCGTTATAGTTTCTCGGGGCCCCTAATTATTTTTTTTTATCATGTCACTTTTAATTTTTTGTTTTTTCATCATGTCACTTTTACAGCTCCTTAGTACGGTCTTATGATTTTTTTCAGAATTTGTGCACCGAGTTGACGCTAATAAACTCACCCAGCATTACGCCTAGATAAATACTCTATACACGATGGCAGTGTAAATAGATTTTTCGGCTATTTGTGAATGACGACCGTGTAAACAGACTCGCCTCATCTGACATACTTTTAATCACATAGATATTTACCTGATACATTTAGCTTATAATAATAATTTGTCAAATATCATACTGTAATATTATTGGTTTAGTTGGTTACGACAAGAAAATTATACTTAAAAGCAGTCCGAGTTGTTTTAGACTTACGCACAAATTTCACACTAAAGTGTAAGCCTTAGTTTCTTTGTGAATATGGCCTTACTCTTAGAGTTGCACACAAGAGTAAATCTTAGACTTAAGTTTCTTTGTGAATAAGACCCCTGGCCTATTAACTGTATTCAAATTCAAGTTTTATTTTATTTCCTAGACCCTTCTTTCTATTGGACATAAGAAAGATTTCGTTTTTGTTTTAAATGTGTTTTAATGACACACTCAACATCGGTTTAGTTATATGGTGGTAGTTACAATGAACCTATGGACAGACCATCGACCAAGTATCATTTTTTATTACCAAATTTCAATTTTTTGTGCAGATTGGCAGTGAGTGCACATTCCTGGAATATCCAACAGTCATTCATTGTCACTGAGTGCATTTGGAATGGTGATGGCAATTCGTGATCTGATGACATGACATGGATGTCGTTAAGATTATAAACCAGTAGTAGCATTGCAATACAACAGTAAATATATTAAACATATGATCTGCATGTCACATTTTTATTGCACAGTAAATGGATGAAATCTCTGGGAGTTATAGTAAAATCAACATAATCTGGTGGGTGGAGTCTCGTGAACCCTTTCATGGACAAGTTTAAAGTTTAGGTAAGAAAGCATAACATCATTAAAAATACACTAGCTAGAGTAATCATTCCTACCTATTACTCCACCCCGCCAAGTTATGCAAATCAGACAATAATCATGTGATTGTGGAGTCTCTGATGATAATTACATGCACTCAGAATTACATTGACAAACAGAAAGTAGCTATACAATCCTTAAGTAGTACTGGAATCCCTCTTAAAAGAAATAACAACAAAATAATAAAGGAAATGGAATTATACGTATAAATAGAAACGGTAAAAAAGACTACTAACCCTTTCAACTCTACAGACCATAATAGACTGGTCTTAAACAATAGAAAAGAGCATACTACTCAGATATCAAGGGTTGAAAGGGTCAAATACATCACTACAAATATTGCAATAATAGATGAAAACATTGCTGTATATTTTAAAATATTACAAATTAATTTCTTGATAAAGATTTGCAATGCAGACAAAAATTGCCAGAATTTCTATAATGTAACCAGATCATCAATAATTTTATGTGCAAGGATTTCTTTTTTCTTTAGCAGACTTGCATCTGCTCTGCACAAAGAATGATTCAATAATTATTTTGCAGAGGTAAGCACAGGTTAATTTTAGAAGATTTCATTTCACTTATATCGTAACATGGTCTCTTTTATGCCCACATCTTGACCCTTGGTGTCAAAATTAATCAAACAAACAAACATTTACATTATATACCAAAGTTTCCACATAATTTGTATTTAAGGCCCTCTGATTCAAGAAGAATAATTTTTAAAATGCCATAACTATATTTTCATTATTTCCTTAATATCTCCACATGGTGTGGGACATGACACAAAATCTTAAACACAAATATTTCAGGATGGTTTGTGTCAAGTTAGGCTGAAACTGAACCAGTCAATATGAAAAAAAAGAATAATAATAATAATAAAATAAATAAAGCTAAAAATGATATGTTTCTGTACAAGTATATTTACATGTATTTATTGTCCATAGTATACATATATATATCTTATATTCATTATAAACTTTTTACCTTGGATTTCCATTCACACTAACCATGAAATAAATTACACAATGACAAGATTTCAAAAACAACACAAACACAATTTAACCAAATGCATCAATTGTTATACTGGAATCGACTCATATACTAGTGCTAATTGTTAAGAGATGTTCACAAACTTGAGAACGCAAAATGAACAAGAAGATATCAAAAATAATAACTAGAATATATCTACATTTGTAAAAGCTCTGCTACCTGTAGCATGAAGCTCTGTAGATGTCCAATTACTGTGAAAACTATTTTCACTATTTTCACTGCATTTCTTTAGGTAAATAATGTTTCACTGAATTTCTTTATGTAAAGAAAGGTTTCCCTGCACATGTATTTCTTAAGGTATATAAGGTTTCACTGTATGTCTTCAATGTAAATATTTCACTATATATTTTGACTAATTTTAACACATTGTTTCTGTAGATATAAGCCATCCCTGACTTATGAAAAAATGTTCGGAAAACTCGTCAAGTCCTCAAGGTCAGTCAACAAATTGCAGGTGTAATTAAAGGTGATTGATGCTTGACCTCAATCATATTTCACTTTTTTACCTGGGTTACTATTATTATTGTTACTATGGCTATCACTATGACCAGAATTACTATAAGTATGCACATTTTCTTCCGTGATTTTTTCTGCAAAAAAAAAAAAAAAGATAGGTAATAGGGAGTTTTAAGAACAACCTGTGATACATCAAAATTTGTAAGAACAATATCTTACCCCAGTCGGGCAAATGAAGTCGAATGGCACTTGAATTAATCACATGTAATTTATAATCAAAACCAAAATTAGTGAAATTGTAGTACCAGATTAAATTTTTGACATTTCTAGAAAAGCATTGTCCAAAATTTGAAATATCACTGAAAACATTTTAATTACAATCTGTTAAATATTAAATGAATTACCAGACTGTAGCAAACTGTCTGCACATTCCAAATATAATCGCAATATTTTGAGTCATGTGACTAATATTGCCACAGTGGGTCAGGGTCACCTACTTTTGACTAAGTGACATGAATTTAAAGTACCGATAATAAAAGCATAGATTACAAGTTCACCTTACAGCAACAATTTTGCACCCCTCCCCATTTAAACTGACCTCCATGAATTTAACTCAATCATTCTTCTTAACCGCAGCATTGAAAAAAGTCCCAAAACAGGGTAATTTTTCCCCAAAAAAGAAATACTGATAATCCAAATTCATACATTCTATCAGCTGTATATCATATCAAGGTAAGATAAAATGACGTTGGTAATTTACAGCAATGATAACATCCGAGTTCTGACCTAGTCTGACATATATATAACTTACCTGATATTCTGAAGCTTTTGATAAATTGCTGGTTCCTTGTTCTACGTTGCTGTATGCTTTGTCTACATTGGCCTCTATGGAATCTATTAAATAAATGCATTAGATTAAATATCTTTTAGAAATTATTGTTTTTCATTATCACAAGAATTTTTCACTAACACCGAGATAGCATCTGCTTTAAGTGAAATGCCATTATTTTTTACCTGTGCTATGGGCTATGGCCATTGCAATGAGGGATCTGTTTGTTGTTTCACATCCCGGAAAAATCTGTCACTTATAGGATTTCACCAGCTTTAGGTGAAATGCCACAAATCTTTATCTCAAAGGAAAGACTCGTGACTTTCCCTTTATTTACCAAGCGCTTAGTAAAGGAGGAGCCATTACCATTTTTTTGTTTAATTCTTTGGTATGACCTGGTACCAGATATCAAACTGGAAACCTTCTGCTTGCGAGTCGAAGGCTCTATCACTAGACCACCACAAGTGGTGCAATTAGAGTCCACAAAGCAATTAATATCAACTTGAAATGCTAATGGGCCCTCAGTCTCATTCCAAAGACCCATGACTTAAACTTCAAAATGCCAAACACTTAGCAAAGGTCACTATCCAAGGTCGGACATAAATTAAACTAAAACATCTGTTTTCAGAGTTGAATTCTTTGTCATTTGACCATGGTAAGCAGACTTAAACCTCTGATGATTTGATATTCTATATTTGAATATTTCATGTTTTGCTTCATCAAGTTCATTTCTTCATCATCATCACCATTATCATCATCATCAACCAGATCATCATCATTATCAACAGGACATTTTTTGTATGTGTATATATATATATATATCGCATATGAATGTGAATAAAGATGAAAAGTATTGCTCATTTGAAGAAAACTTTGGAAGTATAAACAAAATATTTTCAGTGAATACTCACATTTTGAGTTGTACTCAAGGTATTATTTATATTTTGGACACGAAAAATCATAAATTTTACTTAATGTTCTTGATGTGAATACGAAAAAAATGATATTTTCCTTTGTCAATCATATCAAAGAGTCATACAAACAACTACATAGTTAAAATATAAATAAAAATCGAGTTTAAACAATATGTACATTTTTTTGACATTTGGCCTCTTACCTATAGTCTCTCCTTGTTCATTAACTAATGCACTTAAATCCTTAAAAATCTCATTTACATCTAAAATGTCTGCCTGTAATGAGAAAATGATGAATACAATTGATAGGAATGTAAATCCAAGTACAATAACATATATCATTAAATGATTTTAGATAAAAAGAAATGATTTATTATATGAACTTGGCTTGCAACATATCATCTGTTTTTATTATGTTTGAAAATCCTCTTCCAATAATGGCCGTCTATATAAAGGAAACTTTGGTTCCACTAATAAAAGGGGGCTCCGTGGTCAAGTGGTTAGAGCATTATGCTTTGATCCATGATGTCCCTTACTTCTGGTCAGCACAGGTACATGTCCTGCTGGATACTAAGCTGACTTTTATGAGAAAGTATGCCAGTTTACTTGTGGAAGGTTGGAGGTCTCCTTTCCGGGTAAATTGTAACCAGGTACTCCTCTGCCACTAAAAACTTGCGGCCACCGTGTAACTGACAAATTGTTGAGTGTGGCATAAAACAACATTCAAAACTCAAAATTTCATTAATGAAAATTTAGGTGTGGAGGGCTTAATTTTAGAGTTATGCTGTTGCAGATATCAGACACAATTTTCACTCACATTTGGTAGCTAAAATACTACAAAAATGCTATCACGTGAAATATTTAAAGATGGCACACTCATAACCCAAAAATATCAAAGACTGATTTAATTCTAGAATCAGATCATGAACCTGCATTGTGTGTGCATTAATCTACAGAGAACTAGGACCTAAATTTACCTCTAGTTGATGTATAATCTACAGAGAGTTAGGACCTAAATTTACCTCTAGTTGATGTATAATCTACAGAGAGCTAGGACCTAAATTTACCTCTAGCTGATGTATAATCTACAGAGAACAAGGACCTAATTTTACCTCTAGCTGATGTATAATCTACAGAGAACAAGGACCTAAATTTACCTCTAGCTGATGTATAATCTACAGAGAACTAGGACCTAATTTTACCTCTAGTTGATGTATAATCTACAGAGAACTAGGACCTAATTTTACCTCTAGCTGATGAATAATCTACAGAGAACAAAGACCTAAATTTACCTCTAGCTGATGTATAATCTACAGAGAGCTAGGACCTAAATTTACCTCTAGCTGATGTATAATCTACAGAGAGCTAGGACCTAAATTTACCTGTAGCTGATGTATAATCTACAGAGAGCTAGGACCTAATTTTACCTCTAGCTGATGTATAATCTACAGAGAACAAGGACCTAATTTTACATCTAGCTGATGTATAATCTACAGAGAACAAGGACCTAATTTTACCTCTAGCTGACGTATACGTTCTTCACGATCTCTTATCAGGGCCAGATCATCTTCTATTATCTGATCCTGTTGTTGTATCTCTTCTCTCCTTCTCTCGTCTTCTACAAACTTAGTCTGATCATCGCCAAAATCATCCTGTATAAAAGTGACACAATTGATAATGACATTATTGCTAGGAATTTTGGGAAAAGTCACAGATTATGATTTCTAGCTGTTTCATAAGCATTTTAACATTATAGAAATGTACAAAATTTTAAAAGAAAATATGAAAGAGATGCAGGATCAAAACACACACACACGCACACAAGCACACACACACATACACATACATACATCAAACATACATACACACATACATACACACAAACACCATCATCATGTTTATGCGCAAATATTCTCATCATAATTTCTTTTTATTTTACATTGTATGGATATTATCAGTTAAGACTACATCTTATCACACATTTCCTAAAACAACAGCATATTCATTATTTATTTTCATTTTTAATAATATAAATTACTTGTACTTGTGATAAACAAATCAACAGCTTCTGTAAAGATACCATCTATCTGTACATGGTGAACAGCCTCAAGTAATATAAAACAAATGAACATAAAAGACCAAAGACCAGAAACTGGATGGGGGGGGGGAGTGTTGTTGTAGGATAGGACGTTATAGAAACTCATCTCCAAAGACAAATATACTGACTACAGTGGAACCTCGCCTAAAGACCACCTAGCTTAGGAGATAACCTCACTTAGGAGACCACCTCACATTTAAGACCGTAAGTTTTGATATATATCTAATAAGTACAGAACCTCACTTAAGAGACCACCTCACTAATCAGACCACTTTTAGTCAGTCAGTTAGATGGTCTTAATAGCATGGGTACACTGTATTTAACCAATACAAAGGAACTGGTTTGCATAAAGATTTTCTATGTGAACTATTATTTCCCTTTTTACAGAGCAAGATATGTAATAGAATGGCAATAACATACATTCCATCCACGCTGAACAGGTTCTCGTTTTTTTCCACCCAACTTCACAGATTTTTTCATCAGTTCTGCTGCTTTCTGGAACATTAATGAACATATAATTAGACCATAAAGGCATTAATAACACAAGTATTTAAGAGAATCAAATATTCATGTTCTTAACAATACATCTTTTTTAAAATAAGACATGTTAGCAAATTTCTAATATTTAGTATGTATAATTTGTATAATTTTCAAATAATGTGTCTCAATTCTGACAAGAAAAAATTCTTAAACAAGACATCTATGTCTTACCTTCTGTAATGTTGTGAATCGCTGAACTGAGTCTTGGAAATCATTTTTAAATCGGTCGACTCTGAATTTTTGTTCCTGAAAGAAATATAATAAAAACAGGTCATTATATGGAATAACAAAAAGATGTTCATTACAATTGCTTTAGATAACGAATAACATAGACAGAAGATAAATCATTGACAGCAGTAGTTAACACGTTTACCTAGCAAGCTGGATATCCTAGGTTCAATGCCAAGTCTGGGGCACATGTTATGAAATGTCTTGGACTTGGTCTCAGGACCAAACTTATGACCATTCAATAAAGAATAAGGACTTCAGACTGACTACTGAATCAGGTCCTGTCTATATGACCAGGCTACCAAGAACCAGTTTGATTTAATTCAATTTGATTTTTTGTTTTACGTCATACTCAACAATCTTTCAGTCATATGAAGGCGTCCAGTTTTTATTGGTGGGGGATAAACCCCGGTTACCCGGGTTAAGACCACCGACCTTCCGCATGTAAACTTCCCACATAAATCGAAACGACCCTAGCGTAGGGTAGACATATGTATCATGTGTATTGATGTATGTGTCATATTATATCTATATAAATGCATCAAGTAGAAGAATTCGTTAACTATTAAAGCAATATGAGCTGTCGTAGATGAAAAATTTTACAACCCCATTTTATGTAATATTTTATCTCGTATATATCCCAAAGAGACCATCTGGTGGTTAAAATAACAAATGCATGCCTACAATTTTTACGAAGATTATCGAGTGTCCAATAAGCAAGTGCTATTTGCAGTTAATATATATTCTATTCTTGTTATCCCCTAGCAAACGAAGTTTGGAGAGGATATAGGATTAGGCTCGTATGTACATACATTGTACATTACACTTTCTTTGTCAGCGCTCTAATAATTTTATTTCTCAACACAATTTCACAAAATTTGTTACAAGGGTTCACTATGGTAATATCTTGGATGAGCTTGCATTTCATAACCCAAGCTCCCTCATTTACAGTGTTATTTCCCTTTGAGTATTTCATTGAAATATTTTTGTCAGCGCTCTAACAATTTTATTTCTCAAAGGAGTTTCACAAAACTTAATACAAGGGTTTTACTATGGTAATATCTCAGACGAGTTCGCGTTTCCTAACCCACATTTCCTAATTTACAGAGTTATTGCCCGTTGTTTATTTCACTGAAATATTTTTGTCAGCGCTCTAAAAAGTTTATTTCTCAACAGAATTTCATGAAACTTGATAATAAGGGTTTACTAAAGTAATATCTCCGACGAATTCACGTTTCATAACCTACACTCTCTTATTTACAGAGTTATTGCCCTTTGTTTAGTTCATTTAGATATTTAGTTCAGCGTTCTAAATATTTTATTTCTCAAAGGAATTTCACAAAACTTGATACAAGGGTTAACTATGGTAATATCTCGGACGAGTTCGCGTTTCATAACCCGTGCTCCCTTATTTACAGAGTTATTGTCCTTTGTTTATTTCATTGAAATATTTATGTCAGCGCTCTAACAATATCTGATTTTGATGAAATTTGGAATTTATAGGTATTAAGGGATTGTGATTTAAATTTTGGTCAAAATTATGTAGGTTTGAGTTTTGGGTGTGATATTATACAATACTTCCATTGTGAGGGGATAAATATCACTTGTCATGCCTTGTTACCCTTTGCATTTATTTTCATACATCATCATTTCATACCTAAATCAGGCAAAGTTAGCCTTTTCCGTTGTTTCAAGACATTCCTTTCTGAAATTGTCCACGTGCTGGGTATATCAGGTTATCTTGACCCATTTTTAAATCATCCTATTGCATTCTCGGCATATATGAACTGCCCAACTTCACCGGACATGGCGACACGATTGTAAAACATGAAGTATGCATAGTTTTCACAGTTATATTGTTTCCATTTTGGCAATGTTAGCATTCACTTCAGGGTAACATTTATGATTGGAAAAATTTCTTTTAGTGACCTGATATTTTCATTCATATATTCATCCGATTTGCCTCAGGTATTTGAAATAGCGTTAAAAAGCACATATTTAACACAATGCATGTACTTCCCAATAAAAATCACGTCTTGTATTTTAAAAGTAAATATTAAAAAAAACATAAAAATCATCTGACTTTAACATACGCCCAATTTGTCAAGGGCCAAGATTAATTATAGACCGAGTGAGTAAAGGACCAAGATCCCCCTGACCTAGTTACGAAGCACATTTGATATGGTGAAAGAGTTTATCTGAAAGGTCACTGTATACGGAAATACAGCAGGATTTTTTAAGGTACTGGAAAACTTGAATTCTAAAAAAACAAATAACTTTGAAAAGAAGATCTTTTACAATGTTTCACATGTTTGATGATATATTTTAACACACATTTTATCATATTCTCGTCTATATGATGGGACAAAATTCATCATTGTGACAGCTTTTATCACTTAAAGACATTATTTGAAAATGTGCATTAAAAATGAGTTAGGGAATGGTTAATGAAATGGTCCTAAATTTTGTTTTTGTGGTGCATAAAAACTCAAAAATTTATGAAATTTTGTAAAACAGTTCATTAACTGGTGTGTGTTGTTTATGTTCAATCTAACTTACCTTACTTAAACCTCTCATGGATATTATCATTTAAACTTGATCACTGAATGATGTACCTACCTTACTTAAACCTCTCATAGATGCTATTGTTTTCACATGCCGTGTAGTATCTTGTACAATCTTATTTGTGTTTAATGAAATTTCATGACTGAAAATAAATAAGAATTAACTTAAATATTTAATTTTACATGACCATAGTTAAAATTGTAACAATACACTGTGGAATCTCATTATGTAGAAATCGGATGAGTCGAAATTCCGGATATGTCAAAGTTAAACAACTGCTCCCTGATTTTTATGGAAAGAAAAATATGCTAAATCAAAATTTCAGTTCTCTCAAATTCTGGATATCTTGAGGTAATATGGGTGGTCTAGTGAATTTCGAAATAACAAGATTCCACTTTGGATCTCAACAAAAATTACAGTGACCTCCTTAGGGACACAAGAAAACCAGTCTTTATAGTGAGGTGGTTTTTATATAGAGGTTGATTTGTACACAAATGGTACTATTGGGGGACAGTAAAAAAGTCTTTGTGACCAGGTGGTCTTTATACACAGGTGGTCAGTAAAGGTTTTACTGTATATCATACTTAATCTATAGCCTTCTCTTTGCAATACAATTGGTATTTGTCATTTCTTTTCATTGCCAAGAAATTATTCAAGATAAAATAGAATGGAAAACGGTGGCTAAATATCTTTTTAAAATTCAGATGTACTTTAGATCTGACAGTTGCATTTTATATTATCAAGGGAGGTAACTCACATTTTGTCTCTGGTTTCCACTTTATCCCGGTCTGTCCCTATTATTTTCATGGCACGTTCTACAGCATTAGCTGAAATTTGTCAGATATGCAAATTATTTACATATTTAATGCATGTATAAGATACAGAATTAAAACTTAAATATCACTAGCCATAAGTAGCTGAATGGAATACATGTACGGTACTTCTTTCTATTGTTTTAGACCAGTCTATTATGGTCTGTAGGGTTGAAAGGGTTCAAGTACATAAATATGCGTGTATCCCATACATATATACACAGACCCTTGGAAGTACATTTATGTATAGGGACTTGGAAGCTTAGTCTTAACTTAGCCAAGAACACTACTGTAAGCATGGAAATTCATGCATGGGGTAATTGACACTAAATACGCGATGAACAGTTTTCTATGTAAATTATCCCCTGTGTGCCAGTCTCACAGTTGAGCTCAGAATTATCATTTAATACAGGACTACTCATTTTAAGTTGTGACATAGCGTAAATAACCCCCACGCGTATGGTTTGAATAAGAAAATCGCATTATATATTAACAACACACTGGAATATTCATGTTTACAGTAGCTTTTTCAACTTTCCATATATCTCCACAATTTCTTTTTATCCCTCCACTCTCTATCACTATAAACTGGCTGCCATGATCTACAAACAGAGAGTTTTCAGAAGGCAACATACACATGTAGCTAGTCGGTTAAATTATTGTCTCTCAGATACTGAAATTTTTACTAAGAAGTAAGTCGAATGGTTTTATCTATGTCAAGAGATCAAAGGTCATGGTACCATCTGAAAAGTTCATGAAATAGGCTCTCACTACATAAATGTGGATATTTGTAAATTTTACCGTAGTAGCCATTGTCAAGAAGACAATTCTATCTCATTGTTAGTTCTCCCATTTTTGAAGGCAAGGCATGGTAACCATTAACCAAGGCTCATCATTCTTTCGTCCTCAGGGGGAAACTTCAATTCTCCAATGAACAAAGAAAGGGAGCAATGATAGATATATTGGACTACATTTCTCTCAAATTACCCTATTATTCCAAAATTTTATCTTCTTTTGTTCCATTTTCTCCTTGAATGGATAAAACAATAAACTCATCTGAAAATTTTATAAAAAAAAATATTGAAACATACCTCCACTGTTAATTTTCGATATATTTAATCCAATCTTCTCACATATATCATTAAATTTCTGACTTCCTGTAAGTAAATAAATATATATAAAACCACATACTGCCACCATGAAACTAGGGGCAATGTAAAGAGATTTTACTGTATACATATACAAAGCAAACAACAATTATATATATATATCTAGTATCAATTGAAATTTCTATGTAATACACAAACCTTTTACAAGTTTAATAAAAAAGTAATTTTCATTAGATACTTTTTTGCTTCTTTGAAATATCCCCAAATTCAGTAAGGTACATAACATTATTTACCAGTTATGTAACACAATTCATAGCTTCCAACACCAACAGTAGAATTAAGAAAAAACATGCATTTACAAAAATGTACAGTTAAAAGTATTCTTTGGAAACAATGACGTAGAAATGTCCCATTAATATACAAGTATTGAATGTATTGGTAAATGTAATTCTACATCACTTTACAAGCAATATTTGAACATACATTCATTTATCTATAGAAGTCATTGCAAGACCAATATTGGCAATAAAATCATTTTTAAAAGCAATGAAACATGCATGATAAATTATGTAAACAGAGAATCAAACATCACTTTAAAAAATCATAAAGTTCACTGTAGAAAAGTCCAAACCCAGTGCGCAGAAAATTTGGGGGTTTTTTTAGTATGTGCTGTGCCCCATTATAAAATCAACAAGTGATAATATTATTAATTTATCAAACACATGTACCAGCACAAAAAAAAAAGACAAGATGTGCTTTTTAAACACAAATGCCCCTCTCCCAATTATGACAAAATTTGAATAAGAATATTGAGTTAGCATGTACAAACAGCAATTTCCAACCAAAGTCAATATCAATCTAAATCACATATATATCTTTTTTTAATTTTGGACATTGATCAAGATACATGTGTCAAGACTTAAAAATTTTGTTAAAAATACGTACCATCTACAGTTAATTCTTATATCCACTGATTTTAAAACAGTAATAAAATATACAATACTAAATCTAACATACATATAAGATAGTCTCAGAACTTTCATCTTTATAAATTGATTCTCTCAAATGATATAACAAATTTTTAAGATCTGCTCATAAATTCAGGTTTGGATGTTTCTACTATTTTCTGCTTGACTATGAAATATCTTTAACAGTTTAATTAAACAGTAAAACATTAAAATGTCAGGCATGGTTAGTCAACAAGCCACAACTAGCAAATCAAGAATCAGCTGTCTGATGTATCTATTTATAAATCAAACTCTCCAATCCTTTTTACTCTTTCTTCTATCCACCAGGGATTAATATTATCAACATGTGAGTCTTGTAAAAGGACATTCCAAATGCAAAATCTACTATTTTTCCCCAATTCTGAGCAAAAATTTCCTAATTATGTTCACCATGTTGTTCACATCCAGTATTAAACAATAAAAAAGAGAATTTAGTATATATATGACCTGCACTTTGAAGTCGACAGATGAAAACCATATTGTCAATTAAATAAGAAAAGCTAAATGAATCACAAGTTTTGTGTCTTTATTCTTATGACTTAAATGACCATAGTTACCCTTTTCCCATTTTGGGCCATTGTGGCATAAAATTCCCATTGAAAAGTGTACAGGACCCTGTCCCAAAATGGATCTATTAACCCCTGTCCACAATACATGTAGATGATGTATAAGATATTCTACTCCATGTCTTTATGATATATATATATATCAGGGCTCGAAATTAGCAGTGGTCCACTGGCCCGTGGCCAGTAAATATTCTATTGGGCCAGTAAATTTATCTTCTGAACTGGCACTATTGTCCAGTAGAAATGTAGAAAAGAAGAAGCCTATTAGTATCTGCACACTTAAATTATTACCTTTTAAATATACCCAAATAATCTACATGTATTCCTTTCTGATCATGGATTAAAAGTAATTGTTTAAATAACTGTTTTGGATGAACTGAAATAAATGTTTAATACTAAAATGCTGAAAAAAGTAGGCTTGTTAAATATTAAAGATTATCAAAATTATAAAAAATGAAAAATTAAAATTTTCAGTAGATTTTTTATGGGGCCAGTAGATTCTTTATGCTACAGGTCCTGTGGGCTACCTTGGAAAAAGAGTAAAAAAAATGTCAAGGCCTATATATACAGTAGAACTTCGATGAGTCGAAGTTCAAGGGACCACCTAAAAAAGTTTGAAACATCGGAACTTCGACTCATAAATGGCGATCGAGAAATCTATGATTTACTCAGTGCACTACCCCCATAACAACATGCCACACAAAAAATCTATTGTACGTGACTGTGTAAATGTATAGGTGCTGGGATCATGACTTAGAATCTAATCGACTAAAAATGTAGATACAATGTATTTATTTTGTATTCAGAGAATAAATCCAAACATTCTGCAGAAAAATCGTAATCCAAGCGCCTATATGACTGACTAGCTATCCCACCCGCATCGGATACCGGGTACTTCACTAGACAGATCACAATCAGTAGAAGAGTGCATGGTGAGTTGATATCAAATTGCCAATACTGTTCATTTTATGCTATTTTTTTGACAAGTGACACTTTGAGTTTGAGCAGAAAATGCTTGCTCTATAATACCGAGTCATTTTGTTTTGTTTTTACAAATCAGTAATTTATAATGACCAAAGCTACGAGATGGTAAACAACCAACACAGCCGCCGGTAATTTGCATATTTGAGTCTAACACAGTCGCAAACAATCAATAATCAATTAGCATCTGCTTATTACTTTTAATTACTTAAATCATGTTGCTATTTTTATACTGTCCTGGGTGTTTATCAATAAACACGTGTCCATTAATCAACGTTGTCGGATGGGTGTGAAAATCGCCACGGGGTAATTTACATCTTGTATACAGGTAAACTTCGACTTCGATTTATTTGTATGAATTTTCTATGTTTTTACAGCAATGGGACTGCTAGTTTTGTTTGACACACCGAGAAATTCGACTCATGCAAGTTCGATTTATAAATAGTTTTTTTAGTAAGAATATATAATGAAATAAATCGGGACTTTGTAAAAAGTTCGAAACAACGAGAAATTCGACTCATTGAAGTTCGACTCATCGAAGTTCTACTGTATATATATATATATAATTCTAAACTAACAATGAATCTAATCGAACACAATCCAACTGATTATTGAGGTCACTGTGTATGAATAATTCACGGTTCATGCAGCCAATGAAAAATATTTTTCTAGCACTTTCCCAGGATGTTTCAAAGCATTTTTTCAAGATTTCTAGTGTTTTCAAGCACTTTCAATAGGTGTGTTTAAACTACCAAGGTCTTGCAAGCTACAATGTAAACCAAAGCAAAAAATAAAAACACTACCAGCTAGGTTCTTGCATGTTTCAGTAGTGGGCCTCAATATACTGCTTGGAGTTCCACTAAGCACTAAAAATTTTCACTAAAATTAATGAGATCCAGCGGTATAGCATCATAAAAATGCTTTAAATCAGGTATATCATCCATATGAACAAGCCAATTTTTTCTTCTTTCTAAAATCTTTAATGATGAATAAACATGCAATAGAATTCAAGCATTCTGATGAAATAAATCAAACATTTTTCATTTAATTCAAGCAGTTTTCAACTTGAAACTACTCATATGAAGGTGGAGAGAAAAACCATCAAAAGCTGTGAAACTAACAATACGAAGTTGGAGAGAAAAACTATTTGTTTAAAAGTCATGAAATTACCCATATGAAGGAGGAGAGAAAAACCATGAAACTACCCATATGAAGGTGGGTGAAAAACCATTAAAGGTTATGAAACTACCCATATTTTAAAAGCTGAAGAGGAAAGGAAGCTGTTGGCATCTCATTTCATGCAGGCCATTCTTTTCACTTTTGCTGCAACATTTTCTTCAGAAAGTGCCATCATTTTTAGAAATTTTTGGCAAAGGGTTAGAGAAAAAAAAGAAAAAACCAGACCAATTTTGACTTCACGTGGCTAGCATACCTGACATTTGACCTCCTGATGGAGAATCTCTGTACTCACGGAAGTTTGGATCATCGTGGTACTCTTGTACCGTAGAACCATAGTTGGAAAAATCACTTCTCTGCGCCATTTTCAAATTTTCTTGTGTACTCTTTTGTCAATGATCTGTTGAAAATAATTGCATACATTGTATATCTATGTGAATATCGACAATATGATACATAGTCGAACCTGCCTTAACAGCCAACCGTTTTCAGCAGCCACTTATCTTCAAAAGCCAGTTTTTGTCCCCCCAATCAAATTCACTAAATAAACATATTTAATTCAGCAGCCACCTGTCTAATGTGGCCAACGGCCAGTGATATACACAACAAAATGCTTGGTTTCAGCAGCCATAATGTGAAAGTGTTTGATCTATCAGTAGGAACATGGATCAGAAACAAACAAACAAGCAAAACAATAAAATGACACTTTTATCTACTGGTGTAGCAGCAAATTCTTTTCCGCCTGCTGAAACTTTCCCCAGGGAAAAAACTGGTGAGCCAATTCTTTCCCCGGAGAAACTTTTAGATGGGGAAAGCATTGGCTACTACACCAGTTAATGTAAATATTTATTGATAAGTACAAAGACTTTGATTTCATTGTCTAGTATAATAAGTGACACGTTTGAAATACAATATCACTTTTTCATCTGCTGCAGTTCAAATTACCAGTTAACAGGCTTTTACGTGTATCATTGATTCGACATTTGAAATAAAATTTTCTTTTGAAGGCAAGATAGTTTTGCTGGAATTAGATTTTCTAGGTGCATCTGATCAGGCAGATAACAATGTGAAATGGTGTACAGTCTACCGTATTTGACCCAATAAGTGCCTAGGGTGCTACAAAAAAGGGAAAAAAGGGATGGGCGCTTATTGGCCTTTATCAGGACCAATGAATACATGTAGTCAAACTGATGTAACACAGTAATTTTTTTATAAGGAAGTTGCTGTAGTTAATACCAAGTACACCTACCAGCATTCTTCTGTTGCTGGGGGATGGGGCTAGAAATAAGCTACCCTAAAATGTTATTTACATTTTTGTAGTCTATAACCTCTTGTCAACCGACTTAAAAAGACTTGATTGTGTGTGAAAAAAAGTAAATCTGAACTATAGTGGAAGGGTGCTTATCCATAATAGGGCCGAGTATGTCAGACCAGGTAGTTCAGTTGATGGGGCATCTGTATGGATTAAGAGAGACAGGGCAAGTTGTAAAAAAAATTTCTTCTGCTGCTGAGCTGGGGAGGGTCATAGATAAATTGTCATTTAAATTTTTCTGATCCAAAAAAATATTTGATTGTATGTGAAAAAGATAATATCTGAATAATAGAGGGAGAGCACTTATAGTGACATGGGCACTGATTTTGGGTCATTTATGCATCACTTAATAGTATGGTAACTTTGGGGGAATTAAATCTTTTGTAAGGTAAATAAACACATGTTAATATAGGTCTACATGTAACAAAAGATTTAATTCCCCCAAAGTTGCCATACTATTAAGTGATGCATAAATGACCCAAAAACAATATGTGTAAATGGGACTAGGTAGATCTATATTAATCTAGGGAGATATGATGGTAGAACATCCACTTAGATTGTAGGAGGCCTGTATTTGAATCTCTGTCAGAATGAGAATTCTCTCTTTTCCCTCTCTCAACTATAAACACACCACATTGTAATTGACTTTCTTGTTAGATGTCTTTGGGATGGATATGGAATCTTACAAAGAAGAGAAGAAGAGTGCAGAAAGGGCTGGGTATATTGGACCAGGTAGTTCAGTTGATGTAGCATCCATATGCCAGTATGGATTGTGTAAGACCTGGGTTTGAACCCAAGTCTGGTCATTCACTCAATTTCTCTCTCCTCAGTCTGCTGTTACTGATATTTCTTTGGGGATTATAAGATGTATGAAATCTTCCAAAGAAGAGTAGAAGAGTGTACATAGCATGGCCCGGGTATGTTGGACCAGGTAGTTCAGTTGATGGAGCATCCGTATGCCGGTACAGATTGAAGGTAGCTACTGCTGCAACGAAGAAGGTTAGGTGTTTTACTATTTTTTATTTTTCTGTCTCCTTCTTTGACACTGATTCATGTACCACATGATACCCAATAACGTTTGTGCGAGACTATTGTTTCTATTAATGATGGAATGACCCTAGAAGACGAATCTTACGATATCCCGTGCTTACATCATTTCAGCATGAAGATTATGTAGAGTTACATTTCATCACCATTGGAGATACTTGTACCGCACAAACGTTATCGGTTATCACGTGGTACACGAATCAGTCCCATAGGATTGAGGGAGTCCTGGGTTCGAACCAAAGTCAGGACATTCAGTGATTTACTTTTCACTCTGACCTCAGTCTAACATTACAGATACTTAATCACAATGTAGTCATCTTTGGTAAAATATTCTATAATGGAGCTAGACAAAAATATAACGTTATAGTCTAGAATCTATGTTATAGACCCCTACTTATAATTTACAAACATTTTTAAAATATCAATATAAAAATGTCTAAAAAATACAAGTTCAGAACCTGATTTGAAAATAAAATGTTTTCTTCTGTGATAGGAGAATCATCAATCAATTAATAATTAAATATGTACAAATGTCCATCTCACTTGTCTTTGGAATGTTAAAGTGAACCTGCGCTAGCCATGTTGACAATCACCAGTTTCTGCCTTTTTTTAATATCATATGACTCTTGCAAACAGGAAGTGAAATTAAACAGGAAACACAATACACAAAAATTAGAGCTTCACCTCTCTTTTTATTTCACATTTGTGTTGTTGAACGTAAGTACAAATGAATCTTGTTTTAGTGTGTTTTATCGCAAATATCTCTGTACTTTTATAAAATAATTGAGTTATACTGTCAATTAATCGATATATTAGTGTATAACTACGCGCTGTAAATCGCCGGAAACTTATTGAAAGACAAACTGAAAGTTGCGAGTTGCAGGTGAAGTGTTTACGTTAATTTATTTAAAGGTAAGTGGGATGTCTGTGGTCATCTAACGTGTGGTATTTGTTACATGATTTTTATTTTCATAAAGTTTTCTAAATAATTGTGCTATTTCATTTAACATTTCTTTGTGCAGTAAGCAATACATTTAGTTGATAGATAGAAGACCCAGCTTGCGCACTCAAGCCTACTTCAAAGAATGGGAGTTACGAAATACCTGTGTCATGCGACTTTATTTATCATGTGGAACTGCATGTTCATTAACTTTGTGATTTTTTCCCAGTTTTTGTTTAATCATTCTTACTTAATGAAATCGGTAATAATTCATTATTTGTCAATGACAGTAGAAACATCATCAGTGAAGGGATGCTGCTTGTGGCAGGGTCCAAGAGCGTTCAGCTCGCAAGCAGAAAGGTCCTGGATTAGATTCCAGGCACTGGGTCATACCCATACCTGTCAACATTAGGAAATTTGTCTGGGGTAGAAAATGCGTACAACGGTCAAACTTTTTACGAATGCATTTTCATTCTGATATATATGTGTGTACCAGTTGTGTCAAAATAAGTAAAAGGGGGAGGGTATGGAAGGGGTGTCCCCCTTCCGAAATAACAAGAAAAAATTGTAATTTCAAACTTCAATATCTGCCATTTTATGCATCAAAAGGGAATTATTGTCAATAATATTGATGATATATATATATATCACATTTCTTTTAATTTTCTAGAATAGGAATAGATATAGACTTTATTTTGAAGTTTTAATACATGTAATATATACATGTACACACACAGCTTGGGAGACTAAAAATGATGTTATGGTCATTGTGTTATATTAGAATGTTTAAAATTTAGTATTTCTTAATTTGTTATAACGAATTTTGAAATATACTAAATTCTGAATATTCTAATATAACAGTTGGATTTGGAATGCAGAAAATAAATAACTAGACTTACCTGGAAGAAATATAATCTCAGATTGATTGCTAAATATCTGGAAGTATGATACTTTTTAAAGTCAAAGGCTTGATTTTTTTTTTTTTTTTTTTTTTTTGAGATTTGAACATTTATTACCAAAATATTTGCATACCCAAATATTTATTTGAAGTTTTTTATCTTCATATTGTACCTTTTTCATTAATTGATAAGATAAAACAACATATGATGACTGATTAGTTCACTAAAAAAAATGAGATTTGATAAAGAAAAATCAAATCTGCTTTTAAAAAGATTATTGAGGTTATATAAATGTGTTTACTGTCATTTCTGACATTTTATTAAATTCAATTCAATGTGTTACAAGAAGATATTATTATCTTTGTATAAAATATTATATAAATGAAATAAAACATCATTTTTGTATTGAAATCATCACAAATTTAAGATACATGCATAACACTGTTTAGTATGTGGAGTGCGGATGTCATAGAAGACACCACAATCTCGCTTCGATATTTCTCAGCTAAATTTTTAAAGTAAAATCATTGAGGATTGATACAGAAGCTTCATGAAATTAATATAACATCAATGATGTTAATCTTTGATAACTGTATATAGGACAGAACATATAGATAGTGATTATAGGTGTGGATGTTTAGTCTTTAGATATACAGGTAATCAATCTGTATATTAGGTACCTGTCCACAGTACAGGTTATTGTGTAATTACCGTCGGCACACGTCCGATAATGGTCTAATGACATTAATTAATAAACAGGGTTATAAGTCCTTGTTCTTCATGACTATTTGGGAGATATAGGGGACTTACATAACCTAGAATAGATGTCTTAATACGTCAATGATATGGAGTGTCAGAAATTTCAAGATATTTTTTGTCGCCAATTAATAGACTGAAAATTACGATTTAGAACATTTAATCCTGACAAAAATGTCTACCGATCGCCGGAAAATGGACAAGAAGCGGTATAAATATAGGGAAATCGGTTAAAAATTAGAAAAATCGGTAGATTTTTTCTCGACGGTAGACAAACGGTAGATGAATAGAAAAATCGGTAGACTACCGCCAAAATCGGTAGACTTGACAGGCATGGTCATACCTAAGATCTTTAAAATGGTAGTGACTGTTCCTTCACCATTCGAAGGGCATATGAAGTGAAAGTAACTGGTCTTTCAGATAAGCCTCAAAAGACTTGGCACATAAAAGAAGCCTCACTGCATTGGCACCAGTCCATAGCACAGGAAAACATTTGTGGCACTTCATACATACAACGTGTGAGGTGAATACTAGTGCATTTATGAATTCCCATTCCATGGGTTTTTGATGGTCTAGTAACAGAGCATTTATATCACAAATGGAAGGTCCCAGGTTTTATTCTCAGTACCTGGTTCTATCTGTAACCTAAGACTCTTAAAAAAGGAAGTGACTATTCATTCACCATCACCCAGCATGAGAAATGCAAGCCACAGGTTTTCAGATGAGACTTAAAATTGAGGTCCCATGTCACAGCTTGTGTGCGACAAAAAAATAAAATAAAATAAATAAAAAATACTTCACTGCAGTGAAGTTAATCCATAGCACAGGTAAAAACTTGTGATACTTCACCTAAAACTGGGACATCTCCATACAAGTGAAAAAATAAATGGCAAATCTGTTTTTATTCTCGGCCTGACAAAAATCTACACAAGTATTCTGTATGCAACTACATTGTAATATGTACACGCACATGACATTTTCTGTTGCACTAATGAGGCAAACAGACTTACATTCTTGAAAACTTTACTCTCCAGCTTGAAGATATACTAAAAATAATCTTAAATCCTGTCATTTCAAATAAGGGACAGAGTATTAGAGCTTTTATCGTGATTCAGATTAGCATCATAATGTCAGCGAATTATGCTGATATCATAGTGATAATATCGCGATATTCCACAGCATTAAATATAGTAGTATTCTTTTTAACTATGCCAACTAAGCAGTGTTTGTTGTTTATTTCATGTATAACATCCCCTCAGTAACACCGACACATAATAAATGTAAAAAAAAATCTTTTTGAGGAGTTTCACAACAATGTATGTGATTTGTGTTTGTTTAGTTAAAGTAGCTAAGCTCATATACATACATGTAATAAACATAAAAACTTTCTTTTCTGTTGGAGTCAACAATAGCACAATACTTGAATTTTTCAGGATATCGTTGTCAGGATATCGTTGTCAGGTTTTCAGTATCATAATTTATATATATGATAACAGATCTACATGGCATTAATAGCAATTTTGAGAGTTACCATCAACAGCATTTCAGTATTTTTTCTACAGAAAAATTGTAAATTTTCAATGAGGATTTAATTTTGTTATTTTCATGGGGTACATAACCAAATTCAACTAAAATAAATTAACAATGAAAATGTACTAGAATTTGAAACAGCTCCTTTAAGTTTTAGTACTCAAATTCAATGAAAATTTATATGAACAAATTTGTTCTTGAAGGAAAAACAATGAAAATTTAAATCCCTGAAAGTTAATGATTCCACAGTATTTTTAAAAGAGTCCGCTGACTCTTTCCCTTTCTCTCTCTATTATGAGTCATATCCAATGTTCATATCACATAATATTTATACATGTACCCCTACTCTTTTCTTTTTCAGTAAATTTCACAGGTAACAAAAATGTCAGACAATTTAAAATCGGGGAACCCCACAGATGCCCCGCCATCATATCAAGCGTTTCCTCAACCAGGACAACCTCAGGCAACATTTACTCCAAATGAGCCACCACCCAAGTATGAACCAGGATATCAACAAGGTGGTGCATACCCACCACAAGGAACTTATCCTGCTCAAGGTATGTGTAATACAATGTCTTTAAAATGATTGACATATATGTACATGTATAATCAATTACCTGAATCTTAGTATCAATATTCCAACATACAGTCAAACTTGCATTAAAAGCCACCCCAGTATATAGAGCACCTGCCTATAATGGTCATTCAAACATAACCTTTGTTCACTTTTTTATAATGGAAAATCCTCTTTATAAAGACCACCTGTCTATAATGGCTACTTTTGTGTGTTCCTTTGAGTAGCCTTTGTATACAAGTTTGACTGTATATTAGATTATCTTGGGTCAGTTTCACTAAATGTTGTAACTTTGCCAGAAAACGTAGATGTAACTTTAGACATAACTCGAGTTAAGATTTTATTTGAGTGTACATATTTTCATTTTCACAAAAGATTATAAACATATGCTTATTCATTAACCTACAGTAAGTTACATGTGAAATTAGTAGTAGTGTGGGTCAAACGTAGACTCAGACTTAAGTTTATAAGTAGGAAGAAAGAAACAACCTTTAGTGAAACTCATTTTGAGATTGGTGTTAGTCTAAATTTAAGTCTACAGGTAAAGTTATGACCTTTAGTGAAACTGGCCCCTAAATCTTACAAATGTAGTATCAGTATTCAAGTATTCACAGAATTGATTGCATGTAACAGAGGTATTCTGCTGAAACATTTGTACTTATAGTGTACATTGTACATGTATTAATCTTATATCCTTAAATTGAAACCTGATCCTTTTTATGTTAAAACCAATGAGACAATTCTGTTTATACAAGGCCCACTGGGTCTTAGGGTGCTCACCTGGCAAATTTGATCAATTACATATACATGTATGCAACTTTGCAGAAGAAATTGAAAATGTCTAAAAGTTGATGAAAAACTGATACTTTCTGTTTACTTACAATGTAAGTGCCTTGACCTTTGACCCTATGACCTTTAGAACTAGAGAGTTCTTAACAACTTTTTAATACCGGTATACCTTTGTATACAAGAAGTCAGTCAGTTTTTAATTTAAATAAGCTGTTTGTATAAAATTATACCATATATATGTCATATTTGAAATGTAAACAAAAAAAATAAAAAATAAAAAGATGTATGCATAGTCGGATAAACCAAATCAAAATTCACATTCAACATTCTAGTTTTACATTGACACTACACGTAATTGCATAACAAAGAGTAACAATAAGCCGCAAACACATAATTAATGAATTTGGTTAGTGTCAGAGATGAAACTATATATACATAATAATCATTAATATTTCAAAAGATTATGTAACATGGTGATTGCAAATGGTTAAAACTGATTCTGTTACTTAACTCGGTTACCCCAAAGATACTTTTGGACTTGTCTAAGTCATTGATTTACAGAAGAGTACATTGTTTTTTAGGGGTTGATGAGTAAGTATTGATCCAGAGGGAAATAATTGATCATAATGTATAACATATGTTTTGATTCTGTTATGCATGATCAAGATTAACAAGGACGTACTGGTACATGTAATATGTGGAAATTGTCTGAAATCATGCTTTCAAAATATTGTTTATGGATGGACCGAAACAAAAATATATCTGTGTGACGTGCCCTGACAAACCCATATAAAAACTTCTGACCCCAGTTTATTTTAGAGAAGTTCTGCTTGAAGCTATACAAAAAGTTTTATGTTTGTTTTATTGATTCCCCAGGTTGCAGCTGTTTAAATTTAACAATCAGGAAGCAATAAATAAACCATATCGTTACACACATATGATATTCTAATACACAGTACAGTGTTCATATTACTGAAGTACAGTAGAACCTATCTTAAAAGACCATTGGGACCATTCTGCCACTGAAATGTCATCTCTCACGACAGGTGGTCTCTCAAAACAGGTTTTATCTAAAGGATTATTCAACCAAATGGTTTTCAGAATGTGGTCTCAAAAGACAGGTGGTCTTTCATTAGAGTGACCTTTCAAGACAGGCTCTACTGCATTAATATAAAAACACTGTATATTACATGTATAACACTAACAGTAATATTTAACAGTAATAAATGACACTTTCTATCTAAAATTCATGTACAGTGGAACCTGCCTTGGGAGATCACCCTTTCTTCCACTGAAACGTGGTCTCTCAATTATTTACATGTGCAGAGATGATTAACTGAATGGTTTTCAAAATGTGATCTCAAAAGACTTTCATGACGGTGATTTTTAAAGAAAGGTTCTACTGCAGTATCAAAATTCTATACATTGTGACATTTGATATACTATTCTTTGTATTTGATATAGTACAAATGTTCCATTCATCCATGTATAGGTCTACCAAGGTAAAGTGGCACATCCTGGTTTAGTCAGAAACCAAAACAATATGGTCTACTTTCCAAAAATAGGTTGTACAGGTAGAACATATTGCCTTGCATGGACTCCATGCATTACTGAATCTCTAATACTTCTGTGACAACAAGTAGCTTGTCACGCCTGTTATGATTTGATTTAGACTCGTTGTGTTTGTAAACATATGCCAGTTTACCTTGGTAGACCTATACATGTATAATGCATATCCAATTTTCATAGAAGACCACCTGACTTGAGAGGCCACTGTCATAGAAGACCACCTGCCTTGAGAGACCACTGTCATATAAGACCATCCGTCTTGAGAGGCCAGTGTCATAGATGACCACCTGTCTTGAGAGACCACTGTCAAAGAAGACCACCCGTATTGAGAGGCCCCTGTCATAGTAGACCACACGTCTTGAGAGACTACTGTCATAGAAGACCACCCATCTTGAGAGGCCACTGTCATAGTAGACCACCTGTCTTGAGAGACCACTGTCATAGAAGACCACCCATCTTTAGAGATCACTGTCATAGAAGACCACCTGTCTTGAGAGACCACTGTCATAGAAGACCACATTGTCTTGAGAAACCAGTTATAGAAGACCACCTGTCTTGTGAGACCACTGTCATAGAAGACAACCTGTCTTGAGAGACCACTGTCATAGAAGACCACCTGTCTTCAGAGACCACTATCATAGAAGACCACCTGTCTTCAGAGACCACTGTCATAGAAAACCACCTGTCTTGTGAGACCACTGTCATAGAAAACCACCTGTCTTGTGAGATCAGTCATAGAAGACTACCCATCTTGAGAGACCACTGTCATAGAAGACCATCCGTCTTGAGAGACCACTGTCATAGAAGACCACCTGTCTTGTGAGACCACTGTCATAGAAAACCACCTGTCTTGTGAGATCAGTCATAGAAGACTACCCATCTTGAGAGACCACTGTCATAGAAGACCATCCGTCTTGAGAGACCACTGTCATAGTCATAGAAGACCACCTGTCTTGTGAGACCACTGTCATAGAAAACCACCTGTCTTGTGAGATCAGTCATAGAAGACTACCCATCTTGAGAGACCACTGTCATATAAGACCATCCGTCTTGAGAGACCACTGTCATAGAAGACCACCTGTCTTGTGAGACCACTGTCATAGAAAACCACCTGTCTTGTGAGATCAGTCATAGAAGACTACCCATCTTGAGAGACCACTGTCATAGAAGACCATCCGTCTTGAGAGACCACTGTCATAGAAGACCACCTGTCTTGAGAGACCACTGTCATAGAAGACCATCCGTCTTGAGAGACCACTGTCATAGAAGACCATCCGTCTTGAGAGACCACTGTCATAGAAGACCACCTGTCTTGTGAGACCACTGTCATAGAAAACCACCTGTCTTGTGAGATCAGTCATAGAAGACTACCCATCTTGAGAGACCACTGTCATAGAAGACCATCCGTCTTGTGAGACCAGTCAGAAAACACCCAAATATCTTTTGAGTGACCGTCTGTTTTATAAAACCACATTTTAGTGGCAGGAGGGATGGTCTTTCAGGACAGGTATCACTGTACCATCAATGCATATAATTCATAAACTACATATATTTTTCTATCCATATCATCTGTCTACACGAGATCATTGTGGCAGAATGATTCAACGATAGCAAAGGTCCAGTTGAATCCTCAAACGATCTTATGTAGTCTGATGATATCGATATAGACTCTTGTGTGGTTTTGTATTTATGACATGCCCCTTATTCATTTAATTGTGTATACAAATTTAATATTTATTCCTCTTTTAGCATTCATACCACAGGGGAATATATACTGATGCCAAAATACTGCATCATGAATTTGACATTAATAACATCATCAAATATTTTTGGATGACTTGAATTGATTTTAACAAATATTTTGGATGAATGGAATTGAGATCATCAAAGGGATTGATATCATCAACATGTGGGTCTGGTAAAAGGACCCATTCTCAATGCAAAATCATTTTTCCCAATTTTGAGCAAAAATTTCCCAATTATGTTCACCATGTACCTATATAGCTGACTTTTGATATATAGACAAAAAACTGCTGAATTAATATCTTCATTTCTTCAGATGAAATCCATGTTGTCAGTTTAATAAAGAGATAAATGAATCACAAGTTTTGTATCGTTATCTTTAATTATCCCCTCGCGACGATTCGCCAAGGGGATATAGGGATCTGTCCGTACATGCATACGTACCATATTTGTCCGGAGCATAACTCTCAAATCATGCATGATAATATCATCAAACTTCATACACATCAAGACCACATCAAGGCGGAGTGCAGTGTGCAAGAACCGTAACTCTTGCTTCTGTTTTCAGTTATTTCCCTTTGTAAAAAAAAATAATAAACAGATCACATTCCACTTGTGTCAGCCTGTTCAATTCATAATTCATGTTCATCATCATGATTCTGCTGCAAGAGGAGTAGTATAGTCTCCGATGCCTTGTTTTATTAAGGTAGTAAAATTACAAAAGTTAATACTATTTTTTTACCAACTTTAGCCCATTGCAACTTAAAATTCCCAATTGAAATGGTCCATTGTCTATTAGACCCTGCATCAAATATTTTAGATGATTGAATCTGACATCATCAAGTATTTTGATGAATGGAATTCCATTTAGAAAAGTAGTTACAGCAGAGTTTCTGTATCTAACTGCAGTGTAATACAACATTTTGTATTGCATGGGCATATTGAAATCTGTATTATAACTATGATTATACATGTATGCAATAAAGTATCTTGCTAAACAACACATTGTGTACAATATTATATATACCATATAATGTATGAAGCATATCTCCACTTCTTGTGAAAACCTAAACATGGGATTATTTTGTATAAGCTATTTTCTATGTTTATTTCAACAATCTCTCAAATTGATTCTTTTAATATTTTGTTTTAGGTGGTTATCAGCAGACAACAATCTATCCCGGTCAACCAGGTACAGTTATCTTGACATCACAACCTGGATTCGGTCAGATAAATAAAGTTATGCAGTGTCAGTTCTGCCAAGCCCAGATTACCACAACCATGGAGTATGAGACGGGTGCCATTACATGGCTATCTGCTGGACTGATTTGCGTGTTTGGGTTAGTGTCTTTAAATCTTAAAATAAATTGGCCTTTGAAGGTGCTCTTTCATTGATTGTCCTGTTAATTCATCAATCCCCATGGTCACATTTAGACTCACCAGAATCAATAATTAGTCTATTCTACTGTTATAATTTAGGGGTGAACAAGTTAATATCACATGTAAAATTTGACTTCTAAATCATACACTCCTGAATTCTGACAGTGACAGTGAATATTACCAAGTCTTGAAATTGAGGAATCCAAATGTGGCTTCAGGGATGGATTAGTTAAGGGCTGAAATTTCATTCTCTACAAAGTTGTTATTATGTTTTTGGTTTATTACATGTTGAGTTATCAAACCAATGCAATATAATGAACTATAAAAGCCTGTAATAGTTTTCTGCATGTTGTTTATATACAGGGGAATCTCGTTATGTCAAAATCGGACGAGTCAAAATTCTGGTTATGTCAAAATTAAATGGCTGGTCCCAATTACTTTACTATATATTAATACTACCTACTTATATTCTGGATATCTCTAAGTATTTTTCTGGTCCGAAGTATCAAAATATTACAGAATGTATATATGTACATGTATTGATTCATTAGTACAATTGGAATTCCCATTTTAGAAAATCTTTTGTTATTGAAAATCAATCAACCAGATGAATTAGTTACCTTCATCCTATGTCCCACAGACAGACACGGCACCTGTAGGTACAGTCGATTTCACTTATAACAAAGAGGAACTCCAAAGGGAAATATATTTAAACCTCGATATACCTGGATTTCATTATTCTGATTCATATAATATAAGAAATTTCAATGGGGTTCACAGTTGAGAGATGTCCTCGCTATAACTGGTATTTCTTTATTTACAGCCTTGTTATAAGTGGTGTTGGCTGTATTAGGTAAACATTTGGATAATTTAGGGTACTTCACTTGTACATTTAGCTTGTGATGACTCAGTAAAAGTGACAAGTTCTTGAAGTGATGTTAGAGAAAATTAAAACAAAGAAACAATGCTGTTTTCCTTGTTTTCTAGGTGCTGGCTTGGCTGCTGCCTGATTCCATTCTGTATCAACGACCTTCAGGATATCAAGCACAAATGTCCAAACTGCAACAAGATTGTTGGTATTTACCGTAGAATGTAAGGATTTACCGGCAAAAATAAAACAAGAAGTCTTTTATGAGGAAGAAAACCAACAAGTTGAAGTCACAGTAAAAATAAAATAAAAAAAATTGTAAACTAGGGATAAATTTCAATACTGAATGTGAAAGTAATATTTGTAAATGAAAATTGATATATGAGCTTAATGAAAGTCACCTTGGAATAATTTTAATTTTGAAAATGAATTAGGTCATGTTCAGATTATCAGAATATGGTTCACAAAACATCCAGTTATGACATCTGTGGAATTGCTTTTAAATTTCAGTTTCCAAGGAAACGTGACATCCTTGCTTGAAAGTAATTTTTAGCTCGCCAGGACAAAAGTCTGGAGAGCTAATTCCATACCTCCATCATTGTTGCTGTTGTTTTTGGCAAACAAAAATTTAATTTGGCCTATATCCTTTTTAACCACAAGGGGCAGGGCTTTGATATTTCACATATAGATTCCTCTTGACCAGAGCTTTCATATGTACCTTGACTTTTGATCTAGAGACCTTGACTTTTTACCTACTTTTCAAAAATGTTATCAATGGCTATCTTTTAAACCATGAGGTATAGGTTTTGATATTTCACATATAGATTTCTTATGACCAGTCTGCAGAGCTTTCATTTGGTACTTTGACTTTTGACCTAGTGACCTTGACCTTTGACCTACTTTTCAAAACATTTAACCGATGCTGAAGGAATCAAAATATTTACTGTACCTTGACCTTGAAACCTGACAGCTGTGTCAAATACCGATTTCAAAAATTTACACCCATTTCCGCTGAGCTTTGTTGTCTTCTGACAACTCTTGTTGATATAAATACTTAATCCTAAATGTGGAAATAATAATTGAGAAAACTGATATGAACCATAGAGTAATCATTGAGAAACTATTTGTTAAGCAATTTTAATGGAAATGTGATAATTTTATTTATAAGTGATTTTTTCACACCTGTGTTCATTCATTCAATATTTCAAACAAATTAATTTTATTGTTTTGTTATTATCAATTTATTTGATGTTGTTTTATTTGTTAAATCTTAAGCATTAAAATCATTCTACAAGCATTCTTGGAAGATGATATATATATATATATTGAAGTTTAAAAGAGATATACATGTATATGGGTACATATACAAAACATAGAAAAAATGTATAGTGAATCCTGTTTTGAAAGACCACCCCTTTCACCACAAAAATGTGGTCTTACAAGTTTGGTGGTTTCAAAGATAACTGACCTCAGTGGTCCTCAGAATGTGGTCTCACAAGACAGGTGATCTTTTATGACAGTGGTCTCACAAAACAGGGTCCACTATACAAGATATATGCCATAAAATATTTAGAGACTTTCTACAAAGCCCACTTGCCTACATTGGAAATTGTTTTACTTTAATACTCATGGATGTTCTGTTTAAGTTTTCTTTGTTATATTTTTAATCAAAGATGAAGCCAGTATATTTCATAGAGTCAAAATCCAGATTCATTACTTTCAGCAAGTTAAAGTGAAAAATATATTTATAAAATCCATTATATTTTCTGTAATGTTGCATTTGATAAAAATGAAATGTTATTATAAACATTTATTAGCAGTGTGTAAAATCAACAACCAAAGATACTAGGAAAGGTCTACCTAGATAAATTGACACTTGTTCACAAATACACATGTAGATCATGGGTGACATTCTACTTGTCAGCACAAGTATTATAGCAACAGTAATGCATGGAATCAGAGCTAGGCAAATGTGTCACCTGTACACTTTTGGGGAAAATGGACAGCATTGTTGATGTTCCTGACAGAACCTGGATATGCCATTGTATCTAGGTAAACCTTTACCAGAATACTTCAAAAATAGTTGTTGAAATTAGTATCCTATCAATTGTCGGCCATGACAAAATTCCATACTAACCATATATAGTTGTCTTATAATCAGTATCAAGTCTAAGATTAAAACAAGAGAATTTGGTAAGCCAGGGATTTTCCACCCTATCAAAAGGGACCAAAAATAAGGCCCCATTCCCAATACAAAATCAATGTATTTTTTCCCTAATTTGCAGGAGAAATTTCCCAATTGAAGTACAATAAATTTGAAGAGATTAATTGTATTTTCAAACAGTTCCTATTGTGTATTTCTAGATTTCCAAATTTCAAAAAAATATTGCAGAAATTCCCGATTTATAGTGTGGAAAATCCCTGTAAATGATGACATGTATGCAAGGCATATTATCTTGTATCATACATTATGAGAGCTATAAGGATTTTGCAATGAATAGCTCATCAACCCCTGAAAAACAATGGACTCTTCTGTAAATCAATGACTTAGGCCAGTCCAAATGTGTCTTCAGGGGTGAATGATTTAAAATCATTTGTTTTCCCTCTATATAATAATTATATCCATTTTTTTTCTTGTTGAAAGTTTTATTCATTTACTTTTAAAGTAACGCAAGGTTGAGTATTTATTGAACTAATATTATATTCCTATTGAGAAGAGTTAGTCGCAGATTGATAAATCTGTTCACATTTTATGTATGCATATCTTAACGATAAAACCTTAAACTAAAGGGGCACCTGTATGTAAGGGTCAAACCAACACTAAAATCATTAAACTAGTAAAACCCTGCAAAATATTCTGTAGGGATTACCATGGCCACTTTAACTCGTCAACCCTTGTGTTCACATTTAGACTCACCCTAATCAATAAATAGTATGGTTTACTGTCATAATTCAGGAAGTTCATATTGCATGTAAAAGTATTGTAGATTTAGATTCTAAATCATACTCCCCTGAATAATGACAGTGAAATTTACAGTTCTTTGAAATGGGTAAGTTCAATTGCTGCTATAGGGGTCAATGAGTTAAGCATGAATGGGTTAAATGTTTAATGTTTAACTCATCTACCCCTAAAATAATGGACTCTACTTAAAATCAAAGACACAGCCAATCTAAATGTCTCTCTAGGGAGGTGTGGGTTAATTATTGGTAGCAATTGTTTGTTATTGTTGTTAAGAAATTGTAAATCATACTTTACATGTATTTGTCTTTATACGACATAAAGCAATTTTTGAGACACCACGTGGTTTCCATCAATCACGTCTCCGCCACTATTGATTTCCATCCCGTGTTGATCCTTGGTTTGTATATAAGGTAAATTAACAAAATATTGCAGTTTTTTTTTTTGTTCCCTTGGTGATCTACATAAACAGGTTTGGTTGTGTTATCTGAAGTTGATATAATGTACAGTCATACAATGATTATCTGAACACCAATGATCAGACTTGTTGCTCATAATGACTGATGTTAAAAGCTTGTCCTAACTGAAAAGAGAGTAGAATCATCTGTATGATAATCAAAAGGTTACTCTGCCAAGTTATGTGAACCGGACAATGCAATGTATTACTTTAGGAATCTATGCACAATGGAGAATTGATGGAGATTACAACTTTATTATTTATTTACTTGTTAATATCATGTTTGATTGTATAAACAAGAATATTGTGTATTCCTATGATCATGTTCTGTTGTTATTAAACCATCCTTGAAAATTTTGCCATAAGTTTGTATTCAAATGTAAAATACATGTAACTGTTGTGTCTAACCATGGAGAGTAGCCTAATGTATAACAACTTCATATTTCAGATTTCTACCAATGACTAAATATGTCTTCCAAAACAGTTTTGATTTTTTTTGTTACATTTTAAAATCCCCATATGAAGCTAATAAGAAATCTGAGATTTCAACAAAATACTGTGGAACCTGTCTTGAAAGACCACTACTTCTGCCACTGAAATGTGGTCTCTCAAGATAGGTGGTCTCTCAAAAGAGGTTTTATCTAAAGGATTACCGGTATGTAACAAAGTGGTTTTTAAACAAATGTGTTTTAAAAGACAGGTGTTCCTTTATGAGACTGGTCTTTCCAGACAGGTTACACTTTATTAACTGAGAATTGAGATGTTAAAATAATGGTAGATGTAAACATATCTTCATAAATAATTGTCAATATATACATTTGTATACTGAGACCAAATGAATACATGTACATGTACAGGTCTACCTAGGTAAATTGGCCCATGTTTACAAACACGAGTCTAAATCAAATCAAAACAGGGGTTACAAGCCAATTGTCACAAAAGTATTAGAGATTCAGTAATGCATGGTGTCAGTGCAAGGCAATTAAGTTTTACCTGTACAACCTGTTTTTGGTATTGTTTTGGTTTTTGACTCTACCCAGATGTGCCACTTTACCTTGATACACCTATACTTGAATATTTGATATAACTTATATTAAATTTGGGTTTATTTTAAGACTTTTTTTTTAGATCACATGATTGACTCAGTTTACCTATTTATGAATCATTTTCATCTGTCGCTGCACAGAAATATTTTAAAATTTCAAACTTCTACAAAACAAATGATCAGACAATTTTTTTTTCAAATTTTATCTGCATCATATTCAGGTTAAGGTAACAAAAAACATATTTTTACTTTACCTGGATTGTATATTTTTTTTCCTGAGCAGCGATTTCAGTGTTCAGTCAGATCCTTTAGGTCCCTAGTTTAAATCACCATTCTTGAACTTTATTGTAAACTGTTATACATGTGTATCAATATATTATTGTGATTAATATTGTTTCTTTATTTTAAAAATAAATCATGTTAATCTATGTTGTTTGTTTTCCTATGACTTTCTGTTGACAGAGGAAAGGTATGTCTTTTTGGTAATATACATGAACATTTAATGGGGCATCTGCCTTGTTTTTTTTTCAAAAAGAAATTTCCCCTTTTTACTGCTTAGATTGATATACAATAACAAAAAAGAGAGATACACAGGCATAAAAATTCCTATATATTTTGTGACAATTGCTTCAGAAACCCGGGTTTGGCACTTTTCACTGAAGTCTTACTACACTGGACCTTACCTCACTTTCACAAAATACATGTACAGTAAAACCTGTATATAGGGGCCACCCAAGGGACCAGAGAATATTGACCTTTATGTGCAGGTGACCCTTATACACAGGTTCAATTTAGATGAAGTATGCAGTCAAGAGACTTTTCAAAACTGGCCTTTATAGACAGGTGATCCTTATATAGAGGTGACTGCTATAGCAGATTTTACTGTATATAGAAATATTAGATTTTTTGTATGCCTGTGTATAGCTCTTATTTGTTATAGTACATCAAGTACAAGTAGTTAAAGTAGACAAAATCGAAATAACTTTTTTGGGGCAATACAGCTAATGCCCATTTAACAGCTGTTTAAATTAATATAAACCTTGGTACATATGTATAGATCAACCAAGGTAAATGGCACGTTTTTATAAACATGAGTGTCTGAATGTTTAGTAATACTAGGATCACTGGTTCAGCATCACACCATAAGTTTACAAACAAATTTCATTTTCCCATGACTTCTATAAAAAACAATCTTTTTGAAATAGTTTTCAGTAATATTATTTGTAATTCATTTTCTTAATTTCAGTTTATTTAATACACACACAGATTGACCTCATTTTTTTTCTAACCTTAAAAAGTTACATTCATTTATTCTTGATTTATGAATTTTGTAACATCATTAAATTACTCAAACAAATTGTGTAGTAAAGCAAATATGTCGTATCTCAGAATTTTAGTATCCCAGAATAATCAGTGAATTATGAGAAGAAACAATATGGATTATGTTATAAAAGAAAGAAATTTAAATACAAATGATCAAAAACATACCCAGCAGAATGATTCCAAAACAGATATTACATACATAATGTTACAAAGAAAGTTATGGGAAACTTATGTTTGTTCATAATCTAATGGCACTGTACTGTATAGTTCAAATTGAAATTATCTATTTTTTGAAGACCCTTTTTATTACTTCTTTAAAACTCGAACTGGATAATGTGAAACAATACATCTAGATTTATTCCATCAGTTTCTGATCACAAATCATCTGATTCCATGATGTAGTTCTGCTTCTCTCCATATGTAAATAAACATCTTAATGTTGGCTAGCCACACTTGTGATGTAATAATGGCTTCCTGTGATGTTTACTGACCTAGAATTACCAGGTGTTAATTTACAACTTCAACATGCACTGGACATAAACTGTAAATCCGGTTTTACTCGCGAAAAATTTATTTACGTGTAATTTCATGGGAGCTCTATAGATGGCGAAAATAAAATTATTGTGTAATGAAGTAGGATAATAGTATGAAGAGAACATTCGAAATTGCAAAAATATAATCTCACAAATAAATGTAGATTTTGTGTTTTAGCGAAAATAATGTCTCACGAAAATTTTCAGATTTACAGTATTAGACGACCAGTAGTTTCACTGCGTTGCTCTTTAACTAAGTGTTTTTAGCTCATCTAAACCAAAGGTTGAAGTGAGCTTTTCTGCTCGCCTTTTGCCAGTTGTCTGTCCATCCGTCCGTCCATCTGTCCGTAAACTTTTCACATTTTCGACTTCTCCTCCAAAACCGCTGAAGGGATATTGATGAAACTTTTTAGGAAGCAATTACTCAAGGTCCTCTGCCAAGTTTGTTCATTTCGGCCCGATTGGCCCAGAAGTGGATCCAGGGTGGGGCAAAAGAGGCCTCAGGGGGTACTCCTCTCTAAAATCTTCTCCAGAACTGCTGCATGAATTGAAAAACTTACTGTATCTGAGTGATCTACATAGATGGATGATTCAAGTTTGTTAATTTTGTTGAAATCGGAAAATAAACAAGAGACACATATTAAGTGTGGTGTATTTCTGTAGAATAATATGTAATGTATGTAAAACACATAAAAAATCAAACACAAATCATCAATAGTCAAATATTGCACTAAAGTACATAACAACAATGAAGTACAGTTAATGATTAACTTTACTTCCTGGATGTCCACCAATTACATCCTCAAATCATTACGGACATCCTCTAGACACTGGATATCCTCAAATCACCAATGACATCCTCTAGACACTGATGACATCCTAAAATCACCAATGACACCCTCTAGACACTAGATATCCTCAAATCACCAATGACATCCTCTAAGCATTTGAGATACACAAACCACTAATGACATCCTATAAACATTGTTCATATCCTCAAACCATTAAGGACATCCTCTAGATCTCCTCAAATCACCAAGGTTAGACACTAGATATCCTCAAATCAACAATGACATCTTCTAGACACTGTTGACATCCTCAAATCACCAATGACATCATTTAGACAGTGTTGACATCTTCAAATCACTAATGACATCCTCTAAACACATTACATCCACAAATCACCAATGACATCCTATAGACTCTGTTGATATCCTCAAATCACCAATGACATCCTCTAGACTCTGTTGAGATCCTCAAATAACCAATGACATCCTCTAGACTCGGTTGCAATCCTCAAATAACCAATGACATCCTCTAAACACTTGACATTTTCAAACCACCAATGACATCATCAAAATATTGATGACATTCTTTAGACACTGTAGATATCCATAAATCACCAATGACATCTTCAAATCAGCGATGAGATCCTCCAAACACTTGAAATTCTCAAACCACCAATGACATCCTATAGAAACTGTAGATATCCTCGAATCACCAAAGACATTTTCAAATCATCAATGACATCCACTAAACATTGTAGACATCCTCAAACCACCAATGACATCTTCAAATCACCAATGACATCCTCTAAACATTGTAGACATCCTCAAACCACCAATGACATTTTCAAATTACCGATGTCATCCTCTGGACAATGTTGACATATTAAAATCATCATGACATACTCTAAACATTGTAGACATTCTCAAATCACCGATGGTACCATCTAAACATTGTTGACATCCTTATATCACCAATGACATCCACTAAACATTGTTGACATCTTCAAATCACCATGTACCTCCGTCAAACATTTGACATCCTTAAATCACCAATGACATCCTTTAGACACTGTTATAATCCTTATATGACCACCAATGAAATTCACAGATCACCAATGAAATTCTTTAAAAAATATACATCTGTGAAGCAACTGTATCCTTGTCCTTTTCTTTACATTTGGATGATGGAATTATAACTGAACAGTGTGTCAAAAATCCAGTTTGCTTGGTTTTGATGATGTACATGTTTGCGTGGGCTTTAAATTGTGTACTGGGTCCTCCTGAGATCTACTAGCTGTCTCTGATAACTCTGGTGGAAGATGTAGTTTCTGGTGAAAAGAAATGGGTTATATTATTACCTCATCAACACCTGTGGCCAAATCTGAACCAATCCATTTCAAAGAATGGTAGAGTCTACTATCAATATTCAGGAGTATATGATTTAGAACCTAAATTCTGCAATGATTTACATCCAATAATATTTTGGTCACCCCTGAATTATGACAATAGACCATGCTATTCATTGATATTGGAGAGTCTAAAATGACTACAAGGGGTTAATGAGTTAAAATCAACAACCACTGTGTGGTCAGTAAGTTCTAGTATCAAAGGAAAAGATGGACGGTGACAGATTTTTAGTATGAGAAAACCGTTTTATATACATTTGTATTGGTCCAAGTCCAGTCAGGTCAACAGCCAGCTATTGTTGAAGTGCTACAAATTTTGTTTTTCTGTACAATGGACTTCCATAGTCTTCTTTAACAAGCCAAACCTTAAGCTAAGGGCTTTGTAAATAAATTGTTATTACATGTTTCAAAGAAATCTTTGGCTTGACGCTAATTAAAAATCGCAACTCTGAGCTTCTAGCTAGCACGGCAAAGGTACTGACTAAAAGAGTCATCGATGTTCATTCAATGACATGTTCACGGGAGTACGACCAGATACACTGATAAATGCATAGAAGTATGGATAGATGAAAATTCTAACTATCTACAAAAAAATTCATCATCTGGACAACCATTTTCCCTCTGTTCAGTTTAGATAATCGGCTTTCAATTGTAGTAATTAGTTCATTTAAAAAGAACCATTGTACACCTGGAAATATTCGCCCCTGGTTATTTTCGCCCCTGGTTATTTTCGCCCCTGGTTATTTTCACCCTTTTACAATGGAAAACATAATTGCCCTGTCATAAATTCTCCCTAAATCCCCAGTCTTGTTGATGACATTTATGTCCGTGCTTCAATCATTTAGCTGGACATTTTCGCTTTCTTTTTAAATTCATCCTCTCATCTAAAGGCAAAAATGGCGAAAATTTAACAGCAGCAAAAATTTCCAGGGATACAGTACTCCATCTTGTTTTACTTAAATGTGAACAGATATCATTAAACCAGCAAAAAAAAATGAAGAACCAAAAAAGTGCTAAAACATAAGAGGTGTTGTTTTTCTGTGGTTTAAAGTAAATTCCATCAGCCTAACAGAATTAAATGATAATCAACTGACAAATACAATAAACTGACCTCTATCGTAAACTTTTTCCTTCGGAGTTTAAATGCCAGGTCCAGTGTGTCAGGCATATGGCAGAGCAAGGAGTTAAGTCTCGGCAGCTGGCGAATGTTAAAAAGACCTGAAAAGGAAACGATGAATAACTGTACTGAAAATGTCTGAATCTGAACATGCATGTTTGTCTGATCCTGCTTAATACGTTTTAAAATAAAGTGTTAGGTCAGAATAATGGGCTTGATAACTTTCTGTGTTGATGTAGCAGTCTTGGATAACAAGGATAGAAAATGCAATATCTGAATACACAACCATTTTTATTTTTATTTGGGGGGGGGGGGTTAAACACAAATATGTATTTTCATACCATGATAGTCTTTAAAAACTGGATTTTTCTCTTTGTCAGAACCAGCAAAACTTTCCATGTGGACAACTGTATCACATAGTCTTCTGAGTCTACTGACATAAGCTTCACTCTGTAAAAGAGAGAATAAATACACTAAAACATTGATGAGTAAGTTCAAGGGACCATTTACAAAAGTTTAAAACATTGGGACATTGACTCATTAACAGTGAGTTATCAAAATTTAGGGTTAATTCCTCCTCTTCAAGTATTTGTAGTGCTTTAAAACCGTAGGTGCTGCGTTTTATGGTTTTTATAATCAACATAAAATTCTGAACATCATTTACTGTAACCAAGAGACACAGGCTGTATTCCCTCTCCCTTCATTTTGACATTCTCGTTGATTTCTGGACAAGATTGAATACATTTAACCAATCAAATGCAGCAGTATTTTGTGCTTAAAATAGTACCATAGTGTGTTTTAAATGCTTACAAGTTTTTGATACATTTTTAGAATGGTTTTGGAGCTTTTGAGCAAAATTAAGTGTCATAGTACCATAAGTAATATTTGGTACACATTATACGTATGTTGACTGGGTATGAGGTCAACAAGTGTAATGTTGAACCAGAGCACCAAACTGTTACATGAGGCCAAAGGCAGAAGACAACAATTTGGTCCGAAGGTTCAACATAACACATGTTGACCAAAAACTCTGTCTACAAATGTTTTGTTATACCTTTATTTTTTGTTTTGTGTACTCTTCTATCGTTGATTTTTAGGAAACAAATCATTCATAGGGATATCACAATTGCTCAATGGCGGAAATGCCAAGTAATGGCCAGGAAGTACTGAATAGTAATGAGCTGTGATGTAAGCGGGCAACATTTTACACAAAGTTCACCGGTCAATATTTTTGTGAGGCAAACATCTGGAATTTTGGACTTTTTTTCATTATAGAGAAATAAAAGTAAAGGTAAAACAATATAGAGTATTTTTGGCATATTTACATGTTTTGCCACTATTTGGCATTTATATCGACACACTGCAGCATTGAAAGCCAGGAAGTGTCATTTCTTATGAATCTGATCTTAAACAAGTGATAACAAATGTCCAAACTAAAACCTATACACGCAATTCACGACTGCATGGATCAATAAGCAAACAAAAATGAATGAGAAATAGCCATGATAATGAGCCCTGTTGTATGACAAGAAACTTTAAATTAATAATTGCAAAGAATCACACAAGATTAAGAGCTATCAAAGAAAATCATATCAAATAATTCAGCTCACCTGAAACAAATGTGTTGGCGCGGTAATCATACAAACAGCAAACGCAGATCTTAAAAGTGACCTCAAAGCGAGTAAAAATCTCGGCAAGGAAAAGTCATAATCATCATGATCTAAATTGTAGCCGCCATTCTCATCCCATTGTGGTGATCCCAAAGAGTGAATAGCTGCAAGTAAAATAAACTGTAGAATCAGAAAATTTCATTATGCCACACTCAACAAATTTTCAGTTTTACATGTTAAATGATAGTGCCCAGGTTTTAATGGTGAAGGAGAGAAGCTGGTTATGTAATCGGGAAGAGACCACTGGGCTAGTTAAGTGCAAACTTTCTCACAAAAATCAGCTTAGATTCTAGCGGGGCTTGAACCTGCACCGACAAGGGGTGAGAGACTTCATGGTTCAAAGCGCTGTGCTCTAACCACTCTGCAATGGAGCATGGAGGCCCCCTCTGTATTTTGTGATAGAATCACCTACCAATCCTTAGTATGTTTCTTTTCTCTGCTTGTTTTCCAGTATGAAAGTTCCCTTTATCAATTTTGCCTTTTATTTTCTCCAGCAAACATCTATACTTCGGATTCATAATTTCATCTTCTGTATTTCTGAAAATATATAGCCATACTCATAGCAAAAAATGTAGTACACTAAATTAAGACCACATTTCAAGGAAGAAATAGGTTAAACAGGGCAATTGATAACTAAACAACACAATCTAGTGCTGGTATGGAAATCCTCAAGAATATACGTATGTAGGTCTACCAAGGTAAATAGGAACGTTACAAACACAATCAGTCTAAAATGAATCATAATAGGGGTGACAAACTTGTTTTTGGCAACATGAATATTAGAGTTACAGTAATACATGAAGTCATGTTTTACCTGTGCATTCTTATTTTTGGAAAATAGACCGTATTGTTTTGGTTTTTGACAGAATCCCGATCTGCCACTTTACCCTGGTAGACCTATAACTTTAAAATTAAACATATATATGTACATTCATCTAAAATTGAGAATAATTGCAAAACATTCATATCTAGTACAATTATGAAATTGAACTTTTTAATTATCACACTTCCTACAAAATGTGATAAAAGTGTTTGTATTCTTATACATAAATATGAACATACCTGCTCTCTAAATCCTCGGCTTCTAGAAGTGTTGTATCGATCTCATTCACTAATTCAGGGGACATAACTTTTGTAAGGTCATAGTAGTTACCAAACTTTACACTTGTTGAACTTGACTTCAAAACATCAAAAAATGAAAAATAAAATAAATCAATTTTCAATACTCATTAAAACTATAAACAGATTACTTTGTAGGATCAAGAGTTTATTTGTACACAAACTTATATTTTTGTAATTACCGTATTCAACCCAATAATCACCCAGGGTGCTACAAAAATAGGAAAAAAGAGGTGGGCGCTTATTGAGACTAATTTATAGCCAAACTGACGTAAAGCAGCTAAGTTTGTATAAGGTACAATGGTAAAGTTGTTGTAGTTAATACTGTGGACATCTATCAACATTCTAGCATGGCATGGGGCTAGAGATAAACTGTTACTCACATTACTCTGGTCACCTTGTCAACCGACTAGAAAAGATACTTGATCTCGTGTGAAAAGGGGGGAGGGGTGCATGTTGGGACATGGGCACTTATTGGGTGGAATACGGTATTATAGGTCTACAAAGTTAAATTGGTGCATGTTTACAGTTATTAATATCCTCAACATGTCGGTCCAGTAAAAGGCCCCATTCCCAATGCTAATTCTACTTTTTTCCCCAATTTCCTGTCATCATAAATTTTAGTTGATGCTATAAAGCATGTCACAGAAACTTACCAAACAAAATAAAAAAGGCTAAAATTAAGAAACTATTGGGAATACCTCGAACAACAAATTCAAGTGTTATAAACAAAGTCAGACATGTGGAAGTGTAGAAAATAGTCATCGATTTGAATGTACATGAATGTTTTCAGTGTGTGATGAAGTGTAACTTTCAAGGCTGATGTGGAGTAATAGAAAGGGGACTCTGGAAGAAATCTAAAGTATCATAAATGAAGGAAAGGCATCAACTTTTTATTCTAAGACTGTTCTAAAGGAGAAAACTATTAAAATGAGTTACTACAAATGGATATAAAATAGAAGATGGTGGTGTGACAGTGCTGAAGAAGAGAATCGATTGAAGGGGTTAAAAACGAAACAACTGGACTGTGAAGCTGCATTGGACAAATGGAATGCTTAGTGATGAATTTCAAGTGGTCATGGATAAAAATAATTGTGTAGATGTTGGGTGGAAGGCCGATGAAGTTGACAACCTCCATTTTTAGCAAACTTTGTATTATAATGTGGGGATTTATATGTTTAACTCATCAACCCCTGAAAATCAACCCCTGGCTAGCACAATCTCCAGATACAGATATATATAATTGAGAACATTTGATTGCAGCTGAAAAGAAATTTGAAGTCTGTGAAAAAAAAAAAACATCACAACTTGTGAACAGCTAATTGTGGAAATTGCATGTGTACAGTGATGCACCTGTATAAATTTTATTTGCCAATCATATACATCTATTCCAGCACAGATATAAGAAGTGATGAAGATGAATTATCACCTCTCAAAATACCATGGTAAAATAAACAAAGGTTACTTCAAAAATTCAATTCATTACAGAGTTGTTAATGTAAATAAACATCGCTGTTTTGATGTCACTTATGTCCCATGACTGTTCAATGTACTACACACTGTGAGAGAAAATATTTACCTGTACTTTAGGAAGATGTTGGTATCTCCATGCTATGGCCATTTTCTCAGAATCTTCCCCACTTTTCCCTTCAGCTGAGAGCCTACTCTCTGGGTCATCTATTATTGGGGCTGGTAACTCCTGTTTTCAAATGAAACATTTTCTATAATTCTGTACCAAAATCAAAGCAATAGTTTATCAACACCAATACCTCTACATGTACATCAAAAATTTGGAAATAAATAAACATTATGTATCTCTACCTGTAAGACTGTGATACTGAAACCCCAGTACATATATGCAAGGTATTATACAACATTACTCAAGTTAGCAACTAGTCTTCTTTAGATTAAGGAATAAAAACTTCTGGTTATAAAAAACCAAAGAATAGATCTACACAAAAGCAATATAAAGGTACCGCAATATTTAAATTTATTCATGTCTAAACATATATTTCAGTGTAGTAAAGGGAATTTCAAAATCATGCCAATATATCAAGCAGATGACTATCTGAATATTACACTTAAAGAGCAAGATTTTATTGATAAATTCAAACCATTACTAAACAGAACCTAACCCACACATTTCATATAATCTTATGCAAAGGAGCAGCTTTCTTATCAGATAAACTAATTTTGTTTATTCTTTGCATTAAGCTTCAAACAATTAAGTTATCAATTTCATCAACTGCTTACACATGTATTTACTTTACCACTATAAGACTCATGATATATATACTTTTTTGTTAATGATCATTGTCTGATGAGCATTTGTAACGTGAAATACATGTGGCAATGGAAGTTAATTAAACACAAAACTGTTTTGTGGTGTGGTATTCTTTATTTTGATATTTAGTTTCTTTATGTTGGACTTTTAATCATTTGTGTGTATATATATATATACACATACACACGCCAGAAACGTCCAATTTTTAAGTTATGACTTAAAAAAAAGAACATAACTCATCCAATTTACATATACATTAAAACAAGCTCTAGCAACCACCTTGCATGTATACCATGGTCACAAAGACTGTCTTTGCTGCCCCAACAGTACTACCTGTGCATATAGAAACCAACCTCTATATCCTGGTGTCGGAACAAGGGGGGGCTTAGACCCCCCCCCCATTTTTTGTCCAAAGATAGACAGTAAAAATTGGACGTTTCTGGCGTGTGTATTGTATTTTAAGTTACCAACTTCTATTTGCTTCCGACGCTGTAAAGACAGGTTTTTCTTGTGTCCCTAAGGAGGTTGTTATACACAAGTTTCACTTATATATTCTATTTATAGTAGCCATTTTAGTTTATTTACAAACAAGATTCAGCTATTTCAGAGAATATTTTTGATAATGTCCAAATGAAAGATGAAAGAAGATAGACGAATGATGGATGCAGAAGTGATGGCAATAGCTTACTTGACCCAAATTTGTGTTAGATTAGCTAGAAAAAAGACAATATATGAATACCTTTAGCAATTGTTTTGGACAATGGTCAGCACTGGTCAACATAAGAGAATGTCCTGTCATAGCTGCCTCTGCACAGAAATACTTCATCAAGAGACGAGAATAATTTCCAAAATTATCTTCCTCTGTTAAAAAGAGTCGCAATTATTGATCTAACATTAAATGTCTTCATTGACAAAAAAAAAATGCTATTTTTTTTTCACTTTGTTCATTTTCCATTTCATTTTTAAAGTTTTGTAAAATATAGTTATCCACAAATTGGATATGAAAATTAAAATATTGTATATAAATATCTTTAAATATATACATTGTTACATTTTGAGTAAAATGTCATTGAAAATTCAAAATAAAAAAAATATGCAATTAACTGAAATACATGTAGTGTATTGTGGTGAAAAATGATGATTCAAGTTCATCATGCCCTTTCATCTTTATATTATTGTAAACATCATTGGTACACTAGTAATGGATCCTTATTCAACAAATTTTATTGGATAAGGTATATCATTAAAGTAAATTTCCTATAGCACAGTTATGTATGTTCTCATATCCATTACAGTTTACACTAGTATATCAACATATAACATTTAATAATATCAGTACATTTTTTCCCCAAGTTTGGGGAATAATTTATGCAATTAACATTTAATAGGAACTTTTGGTTCAACCTACTATAAATTCAGAAATTTTTGCGGGACTTTATTTTCAGGATACACAATTTCTAAATTTATTCACGGTTTTGTATGACCATTTTGTCATATTATTATCATACTTCATTACATGATAATTTTATTTTCGTGAGAAGGAACTTGTGCAAAATTACGCGTAAATAAAATTCTCACGATTAAAATTAGATTAACAATTAAAAGTAATATATAACGGAATATATAAGAGATAGGAAATGGTTTTGTGTTTTTACGTAAAAAAGTGTACAATTATCAGGTGGAATAGACTTTGTAAAAACATTAACTGGAACTGCTGCTAGATGCACTGCTGTGGGACTGATATCAAGTGTCATTCAAAAGATGTTGCTGAAATATTTACATAATTGTGATATACATACAAATATATACAATCAAGAATTTAAAGGTCTTTACCTACTTTGTATACAGCATTTAATTTTCATTCCATAAATACAATGTACTGGCATACACCAATATACCTAAGGTTTTCCCAAGGCTGATGTTTTAGTGAGTCCAAAGGGTCCAAGGAACAAAATTCCTGAGCCCTTAGTTAAATTTAAAAATCCCAAAGTCAATGAAATTCAAGAAAATACATGAAAACAAGGACACACATATTCGGTCTCAGGTTGAAAATTTTTTTTTGTGCATTCTCAGGGACTCGCTTGTATTCATGTTTTGTGTCCTGGAAAGATTGTATGCTTCAGCATTGGCGGTGGATTTAAGGGGTATGTGTATGTGGGTGGGGGTGGTTTGCAAAATTTGAAAAATCCAAAATGGCACCAGACCCCTTGCCTCTGAAGGCACACACCTTTGGTGTTCACAATTTGATAGAAATTCTCAACACAACACCCCCCCCCTTCCTTTCAAAAAATCCTAGATCTGTCCCTGATCAGAGACACGGAAATCATGTGTAAGGGAAATCCCTGTCATTGTCAATATACCCTGTAATCAAACTGCATATATTAGTGAGAGTCAAAATTATAAAACATAAAATGGGGCTCTGGAGGGTCTGGGTACAAAAGGTAATAAATCAGTTTTAAGTCAAAATATGTGTGCCTTTCATATGATGAATTATATACATGTACATGTATTACCAATTTTGGAGAACTGGGACCTTTTGTGAAAAGCTAACAGTAGCTCTTAATTTGCAAAAGAACATCAATACATTTATTTGGCCAATTCCTCATTTAGTGGACTGCTACATATATATACACATGTATTAATAAATTCACATTTACATACCAACAAGAAGTACTGTTCCTACAGCTAGACCACCACCTGAAATTAATTAAAATAATTTATTTATTATAATAATACATAGACAGTAAAACCTGCTTTATCAACCACCTTTGTATAAAGACCACCTTGTCACAAAGACCATTATTTACTGTCCCCAATTGTTTCATTTGTATACAAATCAACCTCTATATAAAGACAGACCACCTCCCTATAAAGACCAGTTTTCTTGTGTCCCTAAGAAGGTCGTTATACATGTACCGTATACAGGTTTCACTCTACTAGATAAAAAAATGTAAAAGTCTAATAGTACACATACATAATAACCACAAATTTGATAGCAACTGACTTTGAATATATATAGTACTGATAAATACTTGTATCTCCTGACATTGGACATGATTAAGTAACACCAGTGGTTGCTATTTACAGGAGTCTTACATGTACACTTCAAAATTCTAAAAACCATCACACACTTACACCACTGTTGTTTAACTCATCAACCCCTGAAAAACAATGGATTCTTCCATATCATTGACTTAGCCAAGTCCTAATGTGTCTTTAGCAGTTTAGGGGTGAATGAGTTAATGAAACTTTTCTGAAGTACATCAGTCTGTAAAAGCATGTTTTCAAAGTAATAGTTTGTATTACCAAACATACATTTTGTAAATGTGTTTGAAAATCCCATTGACTCTTCATCCCCATTTTGATGTCATAATTATACCCTTCTGCTGTCATAAATAATTGCCAAATACATGTATGCTGCTTTTGTAAATCATTACTAGATATGATAGTTTCACAGTTATTTGAAAGTTTAGAATTACATAGGAAGGCTAAATTCAAATTTCCTTTACATATTTTTTATAGAATTTGAAGCAGAATATTATAATATAATATAATATAATATATGATAACTGAAAAGGTCAACCAAAAGAAAGTATATTGTAGATTTCAGATGGTCAGCATGTACATGTATCAAACAGTAGCAACTATTATAGAGCTGTTAAGGAGTGCAACTGGTAGTTCAGCCATCTGAAATAGAACAAACTTACATACTGTCATGTGATTAAACTACAAACTGTTTGAAAACTGAGGCCCAGTGTCACAGTACATGAACCCTCACTGCTCAAAACAGTGTGAGCAACAAATTTGAATTATACCGACATTTGGTGAAGTCTCAGTATGAGTGAATGATTCTTGTGGGGCAGCACGATTTACCCCAAAACACCCAAAAAGACCCAAAAAAACAAAAAACTTACCCAAAAAACATTTGTAACATTTTAGTATTATAAACTATGAATAAGACTAGATAATTTTTGACTTTGAAACTGAGGCCCACGATGTATTTCTGAAACAGTAGCATGTGTCGAAATGTTAATGGGACGGAACCCGTTTAATACATGCTGAAATCATCATTTTCCACTGTAGAAGTAATATCGAGACATAAAATATGAAAAATATTTCAGGATCCAAATTTGAAGAAGAATTTGGCTCTTCTTACTACAGTGTCCGTAACATTCTGGTGAAGAAAATCTGCAAACTTATCGATTGTTTTTGGGTGTTTTTTGGGTCTTTTTGGGGGTCTTTCTGGGTAGTTTTTGTTTTTTGGGTAAATCGTGCCGCCGATTCTTGTGCAGGACTTTAAACAACAATAAACAACAAGTATGATAAACATGAAGAAAAACATGCTTGTTGTTGTATTGCTGTTTAATGTGGTGACAGATAAATTGGGATTGTGAAAACATGGACAAGTTGGTAGAAGGAATGACTTGGGATATATTGCCATTTTCAATGTTTCACTCACACTCAGTCATACTCATAATAGTCAGTAGATCAGGGCCAAAAGTCAAGTAAGCATATCAACAAATATCAGACGTCAGCGATAAGAAATGGATGTTTAAAATGATCGCTAAACTGTTGTGAAAATGTCACAGCATCTTGCTAAGAAGAATAAATATGGGAGGACTTCTGTCCCTGATTTTACCACAAAAAATCGTTTAAAATCGGGGCAGAAAGTTCGGTCTAACGAGCGCCTGTGACAATAACCATGTTCGTATCTATCTTACGATACACAGAACGAGATTATTCTGACTTAAATTAAAATAGATACCTAAAACATTATCAAGGGATGGTACTCCACTTGACACGAGTAACTGGTTGTTGTAAAGTGAAGGCTTAGCGCCAGGAATCTGGATTATTTTCGCACGTGTTTTCTTTTGAAAACTAGTGGACGCCATATTGTAAATAAATATTACTTATTTCCGGTAGGCGTAACTAATAGACGAAAATTGTCTAGTGGATTGCTTTCACATTATGCAGAGACAAACTCATCTACATGTAAACGTATTTACTTTTTCATAGTTTCATTAATAATTATTGTTCATAAATAATATACACCGTGTCAATTAAAACAATAAATACGTTTACGCATTTGGTTTATCGCTTAGATGTCACTAAGAACTCTTTTGAAAAAGAAAGTACATTTAGCTTTCAATGTAATTGTAAACAGTTGCACGCGCGGCAAAGATTTCGTTTACACTCGGCGGCTTACTGCCTTGCTCTTCATTTGAATTTTTGCAAACAGGTAAATGCATTACCTTGTAAAAACAAACATTCGCCAATAATTTAGATATATCTACCTGCATTGAATCTCCAGTTTTATTCAGATGTCATCCACTGTTTTATCGTAACATTTTAAAAAGAATGTTGTAGAGCAGACGACGGAAGGTTGGACTCGCTGCAGACGACATCACTTCAGACTGTTTCCGGATAAGATAAGTGGTTGGAAATTGGTAAAAAAAACTTGAAGAATACATGAAACGGTATGGATAAATATTATAATATGATTTTAAAATAATTTTAAAATTAAAGTAAAGTTGAATATGTACTGTACTAAACCGTAACCATTGGTAGTGGCACTGGCACAGTGGCAGTATCATGAGATGTGACTCGTGAGTGTGTCCCAGCATAACCCAGATAGTGTTTTTTTTAAATAACGAATGTTATTTTATTTAAAGAAGGTTATAGACGTAATAAATTCTGCCGTAGTTGTCAGCTTTCAAAATGACGATAAAAATCCCTGCTTTGTTGATGTTTTTTTTTATTTGATTTGTTTTGGGTTTTTTTTTTTGGCGCAATAGATTTAGGCCTATCGACATATTTTTAAACATAGTAATCTGGCATGAATTTTTTTTCATAATGGTTACCTCTTCAGTGATCCAACCAGGATCGAATGATTTTGGGTCATTATGTAGCAAGATTATGAGAAAATTTTTTACTCCCCCCAGTAGTCTGAAATGTATTGTATTTGAAAGTTTGAAACAAGCAGATTTTTTATTTCATGGAGCTAGCACATATAGTTTTTGAGATATAACAATTTTAATATCCTTCGTGCCTTTTTGAAATTGTTTTGTAAATAAATACTACATTATTAAGAGGTTTCATATGGCACCATTTTAGCACTGGAATTAATGCAAAAACGCACAAAAAATGTCATATCTCCTTTAAATATCAATATTATTGACTCAAGAATAGTGCCAACATGTATTTGTGTCCATTTTTCAGTTTTTCAGATAGATTTACACCCTTACCTGTAATTAGCATGTACAGGTGTGATATAACTTTAAATTCTGAATTAAGGGGCATAAAACATGATCTCACTTGATCTTCCTCAGCTTAAGTCAATTTATATCACCAAATAAAGAAGTTCAGGTTATACAGACTTATACTGTATGCCTCATAATTATTTGATATGGTTATTTTACAAGTGTATGGTTTTCCATTTTTTAAATTAGATAATTTAAGACCATTTCATTTTGTTTTTACCTGTTCAGGTGCAAACTCCAGGTGTGTTTTTACTACAAAATGTCTAAATTTGGCTCCCGTGTCATTTAGAAATGGCTATTTTACAAGTAAGGTCATTCATTATACTGTAGTTAATAATTTAAGATCACTTCATTCAGTTTTTCACCTGTTCAGAAATGGTGTGATGTTACCTCAATATGGCTCCCAAGTCAATTCTAAAATGGCTTTTTAGCAGAGTATAATGTTTATGTATACTTCCGTTTTCATTTGACCGTTGTCAGTTTTTTTTCATTTATGTTCTTACCTGTTCAGGTGCGTCAGGTGTGTAAAAAAAATAAGATTCAAATATTTTGGTTACTTTCATATTCAGTTCAGTTTATTTCACAATTGCATGAATATTTTTCTTCAATTTCAACATGTATTTAACTAATAAACTAGTAATCATGCTTAACATGCATATGTAGTACCATTTGATAACATTAACTTGATTAACAGATGATTTTTTATAATATTCAGTCATTTAAATAGGATGTAAAACCAAGGCTCTATATACAGAGGTGTCCTCCCTCAGGCTCAGTGCACATTAAAACTCCAGACCTATCCCCAAGGGGAAGTGTTTGATCTGTTCTAAAATCCACCCTTTTGTTTCCCTCTTCTCTTATTTCTGCATATGAGACCAGTAGCTTGGAGGTAAAGCCTAGCAAAATCAAACAAACCCCCCAAAAATGCTAGGTTGTTGACGTTAAACAAAATCTTCCCCCACGTTAACCCAAGGGGAAGGAAAATACACTTTTGTAGCTCAAGTATCATGCAAAGTCACACACAAGTGCAACCATAGCAGTCCTGTCATCCAGAAATTTTTTTCAATGGGTGTGTGTGTGTGTGTGTGGGGGGGGGGGGGGGGGGTCAACTTTATCATAACCAGTCAACTCAGTTTTTTTTTATATCATTATATAGGACATGGCGGACCCCCACAATTACTAATTATTACTTGTAGATTCAGATTACTGATCAATGAATCACTATCTATGACTACCAATGAGTAAAAGTTGATTTTAAAAACTCCGAAAGTTCTACTACAACATGCATCACTATCAGAGCGGCGCGCTCAACAGGGACAAACAACCTGAATCTTGAGTCATTACTTTTACAATGGGATTCCGCATAGGTTCGCTTCATTTGCCACGTAAATTTCCAATATTTCTAAGTTATTTAAGTATCATAGATTTCATTTTCCACAGTTATTTTTACATTAACTTTAGTTATGATATTGAAATCCGTCTTCAAAGTTTTCAATTCATTCACAAAATGGGTATTCCGCATCGTAAAAATAGAAAACTTACATCATCATGGAGGGTTGCGATCCTATTTTCAGTGAACACATTGATTTGTCTATTAATAACGCGGATATGATGTCAAAGATCGGGAAATCCAATCAAAAAGCCCGAGTCGCATGTTCCACGGAAAACCCCCTAGAAAGTAACATGCCATTTTCAACTCGCAAATAATACAACAAATTCAAAACCTATCAGAACTCTGATTATAACACTATCGCATTAGACATTCAAATTAAATAAATAGAATACGAAAAAAACGATTTTCTAGAACACCCCGTTTTGTTTACACGGAGCGCTGCTTGTACATATGTGCGCGGTCACGTGACTACTCTCGCTACATTATGTCCCCTTGATCATATTATTATGGGGTCATTTTCATAACCATGGGGACATAACAATAATAACAAAAACCATATGTATAATCAAAGTAGCAATTAACAAATAATTAATACATGTATGTATGTTAGGTACAGGTACAAATGTATATCACCAGTACATGTAGAAAGATATGATATTGATTCCATAGAAAGAAATCCAACACTTGTTCTACACCATGAATGCTATGATATATGTCATTCTGGACACTACCATCACTGTGCCAAGCTGTCCCAGTGGTCTATGAATAATGGGGACATTTATCATTTGAAGGGCCATTTGCCCGATGGCCCCCCTCTGGTTGGAACACTGTCTCTTAAAAGTTATTATAATATTTGAACAACTTGTTTTGGTCTTAATTTATATTATACAACAATGGTATTTTCTTCCTTCTGATTGATGTTCTGTCTGCAACAGCAGATGACTGAACTGAACAAATCTCACATAATCACACTTTTTAAAACTGAAATCATAAAATACCTGACTACAAGTCCTTGGCTGACTTATTTATAACTGGTTCAGTACCAGTAAGACACAAAAAATAAATAAAAATGTCAGTGATTGATGACTGAGTCTGATCTGATAGCTTAACAATTAAAGTAATGCAACTTCAGATGAATCATTTAGCACATCTCTCACAGAATATTGATTTTATGCATAAAGAACATTTTCAGCAATTTCAGAGGCCAATCAGTAATCTCAAAAATTGAAAGCTGAATTTCAAACGGAGCACCACTAACCTTAAAAAACCATAAAAAATTCATATTTTAGTTTCAGCTCATCTGTGATGGATTTGAAAGCATATATGCAGTGTAAAAAGCCAAGGAGATCTAACAGACTTGAAATCAAAGGGAAAAAAGAGACAAAACCAAATAAAAATGTTAAATTAGGACCTCTTGGTTATTTCAGTATCATTCCTATAGAACTCAGGTTTCTGATCTTGAAGTATCTGGCAGGTATGAATTTTTTGTGTACAGGGGTTCAAATTCCCCAAGTCCGGCACTTGGTTAATTCGGGTTCGGACTTGGCATTTAGAAATACCTGAAGTCCGAGGGACTTGCCTCATCTGCATTCGTTTATAATTTTACTGTATATCTTATTAACAAAATTCAGCACTGACTTTTGAAGTTTCCCAGATGGACTTGCAACAGAATTTACTCTCCTCAAGTCCCGGATTCCTTAACAGTATCTAAAAAGAACTGAATTTTGAACCCCTGCTAATGTATATGAATAAAATCAGGGTTGACATATCCTTTCCATCCTTTACTGACTGGGTAGGGTGGATGTAGATATACAAATTATCGATTAACTGTTAAAATGCTATCCCAAAAGCATTTAAAGATCATTTTTCACGTGTCTAATCCCCCAAATACTCAATTATTTAAATGATGTTTATCAAATTAAACTTTTACATTTTGATGTTCACTATATATTGTATATTTTGTGAACATTGCAGGTTTGTAATCTAATATGTGAAAACTATTTAATTTTAAATTATTTTAAAGTCACATTACAATAAAATAAAGTAAAGTAGAAAATTCAATATATCCATTTAGCCATATAGTATGACTCAAAGATAGACATGTCTGGTTTGTGAATTTGAAAATTCATGACCCTGTTTCTAAACAAAAATATAAATTTCTATTTCGTGTCATAAACAGTCTGTGTCAACAATAATGTTTGAATCGACCCTGTAATACATTTAAAATATCAATCTTTTATCGCTTAAGAAATGGTTTGTCTAAAAAAAAAAAAAACCATTCAGAATATGTCGATAGTTGACGATGACAAAGTACACAGGCATATTAAAAATCAGGACTTGTTCAATTTTGATCAGCTATACTTGTTACAGTCTAATATGGCGATTTTCAAACGTAGACTTGTCAACGTAAACAGGGTTTTTTAGCAGTTTGATGTGTGATCTATTCCAAACTGCTGACATAAAATAAATTAAAAACCCACGTGAATGAATTGTATTCTTCAGATTGATCTGGTACAGATTTCATTGCTTTTGCTAATACAGTCAATTTAAAAAAAGTGGTACGCCACAATAGTTTTAGTACCCATATTAAAGTCGGGTAATAAAAATAACAGTGCAAATGAATCATCAACACTTGTGGAATGGTCAAGACCAGGAAATTTCGTCTGCATTGTCTTTGTTGATATTTAAAGTCGGAAGTTTCACATACTTTATTATAAATAAATCTCAAAAATACATTCGAGCAAAAATACGTACAGAACTCCGGCGCAAGTTTCTTTGTGTATTGCCAGATACATCATTTTACAGTGGTATACAATAGCGAAGCTCCTGTGTTTTTAATGACGTAGCTGCAGGTTAACGGATAGCCATATTGCCCAGTGTCCAACTCTGTAATCGTCCATAGAGATATGTATTTCCACGTATTTTGAACGAAAAAATGCGAATACCGACAAACTTTCATTTAAGCGAATAAAAATTTCCTCGGAGGATTCGTTTTGAATGAATATGCGATTAAGAGTTGGGACTACAGCGATATTTTTATTTAATTCGAAAATACAGCCGATATGAACTTCTTGACATTTGAGCCATAGTATAGCATTCCATTATCTGAATTTTTACAAATAAATTAATTCCGTCACTTTAGAAACACTGAACAAATTAATTACATTGTATCATACTAATGAATCATTACAATCAAAGTAGAATACAATTTTATGAAACTGACCCCAGTTTTTTTCTAAAACTTCTGTTCAATAAGTTGAATGACCCTAACGTGTGCTGACAATAACATCAAAGTCGATGAGGAATCTTATAGAGAGTTTTAGAGTTCTCACACCAATGCTACAAAGAGACTTGTTATATCGATTACATGCATCCAGATCATACTCACATGTACCACTGGAAAAACAATCTGGTTATCTCACACAGTTTCATAAATTAGGTAAAATTAAATAAGCTGTCATAATATATTAAGAGTTGGGTGTGATCAGTCAACTTCAGGGGCACATTATCTTACAAATAAATTAATTCCGTCCTCCATGACACCTGATCCTACCTCTGGATTTCCAGAGGTCAGTGTTTGATCATTATTCACCAGTATATATATGTGTATCCTGGAGAATTATACTTTGGCATCTGAGATTTTTATATCCTATAAACACTGTATAGATGTTGGGCTTGTTCTCACTTTAAAATTAAGAAAATGTTTTGAATTGCTTACCCAGAATGTTACGATTAAATTTGATAACTGATAATGAAAAATCTGTCTGAACACATAAAAAGTGTTTTGCCACCATAGTAGTTTCATTATGATATGAATTAAAGAAGATAAATGTGATGCATCTTATTAATTTTTTTTTTACAACAGGACTGCTGATGAAGAGATCAACATGTTTGTATGCAACAAGAGACAGACTGAAGTTTGTCAATGACTTTTTAACTAAGGTAAAACAATGTGGAACGGGTCTAAATGTTCTTCACATGAAGTATATATACTGTAATCGACCATGTATAATATGCATTTATGTATTATCCGCACTCCCCATTTCAGCATCAGATCTTGGAGAAATACTTTTAGGCCTAACCTGCTTCTGGGTTTTATACATTGCCATTACTGTGGCATTAGTATGACTGAAAATCAGACTAATTTTAAATATCAATCCTAAGATCTGTATTTGACAGAAATAGATAAATATTTATTAAAGAAAAGAAAATATGATACTATGAGATTTGAAATAAATGTAAAACTACAAAATGGGAATCTGAAGTACGAAACCACATGATAATACATATGCTGTTCTGTGTAACTCCCTTATTTAGTTCAGTATGGCGGTTCGCTTTGTCATCTACAAGCAAGAAATAATCACTAGAATTCGAGTTGAGATTGTTCATATTTTCAATAATAGCATAAAACTCTACGAGGAAGATTAACAGGACACACAGGTACTGTACTGTTGTGTTTCCAATGGATATTCTATGATAAAAGCCATGCCTGGTTACCAATCGGCAATCGGCGAGTGTGACAGTCTGTCAATTGCTGACCAATTTGCAATGAGCTATTTATAGGCGATTTGTAAACTGAAATACACATGCACATACACTGAAGACAATAATCATTTATCAAACATTTATTCACTATCACCGTAGACAATAAACACATACAGAAAGCAATGGAGAAATAAATTGACTCGAACATCATGATTACGATACGAAAAAACATGGCCAAACAAACGTCAAATCTTCTGCACTGTGTTTTTTTACTATAGTCCCATGGAAAAAAATGTCCGAAGAACCTGTTGTATTGTATTATCCGCACCCCCATCCCTAAGACATATTTTAGAGTGAAAAGAGTGTACAGATTATACACGGCCGATTGCAGTAATAAAACTACATATATGTTTCTATTCGTATCATCAGACTTTACTCAATTGTGTGGTTTTGTATTTATTATATGCCCCTTATTTATTTATATATACACAATTCTAAAATTCATTCCGCTTTTAGTAATTGTGCCATGAAATATTTTGGATGACTTGAATCCCATTTAGAAAAGTAGCTCTGACAGAAACTGTATCCAACTACAATGCAATATTGTGTGTGTATTACACAGGCATATTGAACTTTGTGTAACGTTTCACCCTAGCGTGAACTACACACACACACACAGGTGAGTCACAAATATAAACAAACACGGGTTCGACTGCCCCTTTCGGTTGCAAAACCGCCGACTGGCTAACTCCTTCAGAAAATAAAACATTGACTTTAGACATAGAACATTTATTACAAAATAAATAAGAACCAAAATACAAAGACAACACCGAAGTGGTGCAGGTCTAAAATTACCTGTCGGAAGGTCTAAGCCTAGGGACACTTGAACATGAAAAACCGGTCACACATACCGGAATCGTTTTATGGCCACACATTCAAAATAAAAACCTCAAAGTAAACTAATAACACTTATTCATATTCAATCTTCCTAAAATTAAAGTATGAAAATGAATAGTAATTACTTTTACTTAACCCAAACTATTTCACAAGCGCCTCGTGCCCCGTGTCAGACCGACGACAAATTTATAAAATTATAATATAAATTAACAAAATTAAAACTACTCAAATACGCGAAAACACACACGACTATGTCCGTCATTTAAGGTGGTAGAAGTAATTGTGGCAACATGAAATGATATTTGAAGACGAACATATCTGTATTGAAATAGAAGCGTAACCACATGTGTTTTATATTGTAACACTTTCCGGAAGTAGCTCTAACGACATAAAATTCACAGAAAAGTATCCGAAGACAAGCTACGAAGCTTGCTATATAAAACTGTTAAATGTGTTAGTACTGTTAAAGTTAGGTAATTAGAACAGAAAGAATAAAATTATAATAAACTAAATGATAGATCAAAGAAAAAAAATATCAGCAAGAATAGACAGGTTCGTCACATTTGTATTATAACTATGATTACACATGCATGTAATAAATATTCTTTCTGCATACATTTATACAAATGAATGAATTGCCCTGATTCAAGTTTGTACTGTTATACACTTGTAGGTCATATCATATTATTTGTAGGGAAAATGTTATTTACTGATGCTAATAGTT